>JAOXXN010000205.1:15522656-15540990 GCA_026770055.1 Myrmophylax atrothorax
ACCCCACAAAGAATAAATGAGGAATTGATACATGCGAACAGACTGTGGGTCTGAATAATCGTCCTCCCAAATTCTCTCTAAGGAATGCTGTTAGAGTCTGAACATTGTGGGAGGAGAACTAGGATTTATTCGGTGAAGATTCACTTACCATAAATAAATAAAAATAAATAAGTAGGCTAAATTAGTAATGAATAGTTCAGCCGGCTCTAATGCTAAATAAACATACTGAATTGTAATGAAAATACTAAAGCCTGTTTGAACTGGAGCTAGAAATCCAAGGAGAAATAACTGTGTGGCACTTAAATTAGCACTCACCATAAAATATAAATATATGACATAAAATATAGACTTTTTTTATTTTTTTTTACCTCCTGAGATTTTAAAGATTCATCTGTTCACTGTGTTTGGAAGGCTTGGACTAGACACTATTCAATGCAACAGAGTGACATAAATCACTGAAGAGTTATAAAATCCCTTGATGTATGCTCTTGGACAGGAACTATATTTGTAGAGGCTCTCATGGGGTTGCATTTATACTGATAGAAGGCTGTTTTAAATTCATATAGCTATCTCCATATAAAGCATTTTCATAGGATTTTCCGCACTGTGGGGGGGTTGCGTGACTTTAATTATACAACTCAGACTGTATTGGTAAAACTTATAGGCGAAGATAAGCCCTTTAGCAAGGCAGACTCCTGCACTTCAACTTAAAAGAAAATAATTTTCTTCTTGTGAGTTCCCCTGAGAACAGCTGGAAAAATCAATAGCTGCTCTGCCACACAGGAGAGGCTGTGCTTTGCAGCCAGCCCAGGAGTATGTGGTGTGAGTGTTTGCTTGTGCTCTGATCCCATCATGGCTGAGATGACTCACCTCTGGGTAGCAGGAGGCTGCTGAAGGGCCACCAAGTACTAATCAGCCATCTGTGGCCACTTTAGACCATTTATTAAACTGTAGAGCTGCACTGGAGCTGCAAACAGCGATATGAGTCAAAGACTTCAAAGCAGCTTGAATAGAACTGTGCGGTTGAGGCAAAGAAAAGCAATGTGCAAATGGAGCTCTCAAAAGTGGGTCAGGAGTATTTCCTCTGGAGAAAGTGCAGCTGCCCTTTTATTGTGGGCAAAACCCTCAGGTGATGAGGTGGGACTGGCTTCGGGACTGCTGGGGGGAAAGTCCTGGTTGATGGGCTGGGGATGAGCAGCAGTGCTGGTGCTTTGGTCTGATTGGCTTGTTGACCAAGAGAAACCAAAAAGCCCTATGGCACTGGAGGTTAAGTGGCAGCTGGAAATTGATGCCAGTATCCCAGTGGTGGATAGAAATGTCTCAACTTGCAGATTGGCAACTATGTGCCTCTGAGGGTGTGGGCAGCTTGCTGGCAGGGATGGGGAAAAGAACTATCAGAAGTGAAGATTCACTAGTTCACTTGATAAAAATAGGATTATCCCCATCCATAAGTTCAGCAAAGCAGCTTTTAGACACAGAATATCTGTGCTCTCTGACTGCATTACACAACAAAAAGAATATAAAAACTTAGGAGAAACTAATAAGGTATGTAGTCTCCCAACGTGAGCGGAAAATATAAAAATGAGAGAGCTTTTTGCTTTATTACAATAACATGGAGCAGAGTGAAATAATGGCTCTGCATATGAAATGGAGTTAGGAAGATAATCAACCCAAACCTCCTATGATCCTACTATAGAGGCAACAACACTGGAGGCAGGCAGGAGAGTTAATAAATTAAGGTGCAACTAAAATAGATTCATGGTCATTTAACAACGTGTCAGGGCTCCAAGAGAAATGAGTATAATGTATTTAAGTCTAACATACAAATAACTTTAAACAGAAAAGAATGAGGGCAGGAGAAAATGAGAGAAGATTTATTGCAGCAAGCAGCTGAGGTCAACTCGCTTTCATAGGAGAACAGGAGAAGAAAATGGCACACACATGCCTGAAGGTGGCTGTGGCACTTCCTTCTTCCCTCTGTAGGAAGTAAAACACATTGAGGAAATGTCTGAATACCCTTATGGTGAGTTGTTCAAGTGCTTAGGAATGGCCAAGTTCATCTTGAATATTCCTGGAGCAGTCATTTTCTGCTGAAGTCAACAGCCTCATTCATGTAAGGAGAGCTAACCCAGCCCTCACACTCTTGAGTATCAGCTCTGGGACTTGGCTGCCCAGAGAACATTCACATGGGTTTTTTGTTTGGCTGGTTGTTTTCTGGTGGGCAGGTGGAATAAGCTTGAGCCATTGATTTATGTTTTTTTGGTTCCTCTGCACTGTTTTCAGCTTGTGAGAAGTCGCTGTGTCTTCTGGGTTTCCCATCGAGGAATGATAATCATCAATCCATCTCAGACAGAACAGATGCAGCCAGCGATTCTCTGGCTGCTGGGGATCCATCTCTGTCTGCAGATCTTGGCTAGGTTACTTTAAGAAAAATATATACAGCAACATAACTGTCTAAATAGTTACTTTCACGCTCTCCCCTAAAGAGAAGTGGGGGAAATTCACCTTTGCAGGTGTCCAGGATGTTTTCATGTTGGCCGTGGGAAGGACTGGCTGGGTGGCTTACAATGATACTACTTTTTCTGCTCCTCTGAAAGCACTGATGTGCTTAAATAGGCTCTCTAAGGGCTTCATTTTAAATTATATCTAAGTGAATACTATATAAAAAACCCCTTTTTTATTTTCTGGGATTAAAATAGAGACATTAATTCCAACGTTTAATGGCTTTACTGTGATGATGCTCTCACGACCTTCCATGTTCATTTTTTGTGACTTGTTTAGCACTTACTGTCAGTGCTGTTCACTGAAACAGCACGTTATAAGTGAGCAGGCTCCTAGATGACATGGATGATTTATAAATACTTCATACAGTCAGAATGTATTTATGCAGGACAACAATTTATTTGGTTATTTCCAGAGGCTGAGCCACTAATAGTTACACTGGAGAGACAAAAAGAACTGAACTTCTGCTCAAGAAGGGCTGCTTTCGGCTGTTACCCTAACGAATCTACTATTGCTAGATAAAAATAGATAAGAAGTTTAAGCTTCAGGCTTTGTCTGCTTCAAAGATATCTTAGAAAAGTGAAAAATCAGGGCTTCAATCTTCTAAAGTTGATATAGAATTCCAATGATGTCAGCAGCACAGGTGTGAGCCTTGGGAAGAATTATAGCATGAGAGAAATGTTCTTTGTTTTATGAATCAAGTGTTTGATTTAAAGTTTGTAAATTTACTTTATAAATCTCTGGCTTAAATCTCTTATTTGAGGCAATAAGGTATCTTAAGTTATAGAGCTAAGTCTAAAAATAAATGTAAAAGAGAAACAGATGTAGACAAATGTAAGCCTGATCTGCTGTAAGACCTCAGCAAATGGACTGGGATCCCCGGGCCAGCCGGTGGCCCCACACACTGGGATCCACCTGGGTACATCTCTCAGCAGGATCAGTTTTGCTGTGAAACTCAACAAAAATTTGTCTAGATCTGGATTTCAGTGGGGCTGAATATCTGCTCCTCTGATCGAGTTCAGCTGGAGCTGCAGTGCCCAGGATGGCAGTCGTGGCTCTGTTGAGGTAGACGTGTTAGTTTGTGTTGTAGTTAGGATGCATGTGTAACTATATGAGAGATTTGGAGGGACAATTTTGTCTTGATTTCATGCTACTCTATCTAGTTGTACTTTCCTGGCTGTGTGTGCCAGATACTGGTTGTCTATTTGCAAATCCTGGGAGATTTGTGTGTTGTGAAGAGCAGAGCTCCTCAGTGCTGCAATGTCTGGAAGAATCTGCAGTGTTTCTCACTCCAATAGGGCAAAATTAGCACAATCTCCTTTATAAAATTATCCCTTTCACAATTCCTGCTGTTTCAAGTCTCTCACTGCAGTAGGGCTTCATCAGGATGCAGGACAGGTTTACAGAGCTCTTTTACCTCCTGCTCCATCGTTCCTGAAACTGCTGCAGATCTTCCCAGCAGCTCTGCTGGGTTTATTTGTTTATTTACCTTCCATTATCCTCCTTGTTCACCATACTTTGAGGTCAGTAGATGACCAGCAGATCTGCCCAATTTATTCCTGCGTATGACAAAAGAGACCTGGGTCAACCAATGAGCTGTGAACTTCTATTTCTATTTCGCTGTGGTTGTGCGCCCCTGATCTGCACACTGCCAGTCATCCACCATATTGATGAGATTAGCTGGTAATTAAAAACCCAGCCAAGCCAGGCAGAGGAAGATGACTCAATTAGCAGAATGTCACTGAATCTAATTTACTTTGCTTATCACAGATTTATTCTCTAATGAATTAGAAAAGAAGAACAGGACACCTTCAGAGGGAGATCTAGGGGCTTAAAGGCTTAAATGCTTTCTAACCCCTTTATGCTCGTGGTTTGGGTTGCAGGGAGTGTGCCAATACTGCTAATCTCATGGAAAGGCTGTTTCCCAATACCTGCACCCTAAGGAAGTGTATCAAGAGAAGTCATGCTACTGGCTATTTCATGTGACAGACACTGATTAGGTCAGACCTTCCTTTCTTCATAAGCCTTCATGTATTTGTAAGCCGAGAGTGAGCAGGGGCTTTGGATGTCACGTCACTGGAATTGTGCTCAGGAAGTGTTTGATCTCTGTGATTGTGGAACTGACACTGGATGTGATATTTGGCCAGTGAAAATATAAGGGATTTCCTGGAAACAAAAGCATGTCAGAAATAGATATTTTGCATTACAATTAGTATTTTAATGTACATCTCAATGTTTTTCTCATTTCAAATGTGATGTTTGAATGATTAACAATTAAAATAATATATTTTACCAAAGCTCTTTGGAAGTACTTTAAGAGACTATTGGACAGATGCACAGCTGAATTTCTATGCAAAGTGGAGACTATAAAGCATTATCTCTTCTGCTCTCCTCATAGTAGATAACACAGCATATTATGGTTGATTTAAGTGAGGATATTACTGGGCTCTGAGCTTTTAATCTGATCTGCATGACAAGGCCCACATGGCTTCATGGGTCTTACTGAGCTCACGGGTACCATAAGGGATTCTGTGTGTGCCAGTCATGCAGTGGGATCAGGACTGTAGGCTGTGAGTTTGTTACTGTCACTCGACCTTGTGTAACACTGATCAGTACCTGACCTTTAGAGTCTGGGTAGATGATTTCTGGCTTGGCAAAGGGAACCAATTGGAGCAAATCATTGGATTCTGATAGCTTAGTTCAAGTAATAATATATATAAAACAAAATATGAAGCTTTTAAAGCTTCTAAAGCTATTAGGGAATCTCTCTTCAGAGACCTAATCCATGCTGGCTTCTCTAACAAGTCCAGTGAACTGTTTTGGAAACTGTGATGAGCTGTAGGTGTTTCTGCAAGTGTGTATGTATATGTTGATTGCAGGAGGGAGAGAAGAGTTGATAGTGAGAATGGATGGGATGGATGGGAAGCCTTCTCTATTTCTGTCCTGAATCCATTAACAGGGTATAAGAAATGTTGGCTCAGTGACAGTAACTGTCCCTAAAATTCACTTCTTTCACTAAATTTATAACACAGTTTATGCACAGAAGAAAAAAATATTAGATGTAGATTACTGTGCAGTGATGTACACAAGTACTTTGCAGTTTTACATGTTGCACATTAAATATTCTTTCCAGTTATTTTAAATGCTTATTTCCTTGTTTCTTGCCCTGGTATTTCTTCATATCACAGAAATTGATTTCTCCAGCAGCATGCAGTTATTAGAGAGCTACTTGTCTGCTGTGTCTTGGTTCAACAAGCAGTTTTGCAGAGATTTGACCATTACTAAACACACCTCTATAAACTATCCTGGAGAAAGCAAAACTCACTAAGGTATTCTCATTACCCTAATAATTATTATGACAGGGAAGCCCCAATCCTCTCCACTGAGTCACTGGAGTTACAGGACCAGGAGGTACTTGTGTCATGTTCAATGCTGTCCACAGTTCTTGGTAAGAGATTGAGATTAATAGTCATTCATTTTGCTTTCAGGTGTAGCAGCTGCAGAGACTGGGTCTTTTTCTGGTTTCTATCAGTGAGCTGCTTCTTGCAGGTTTGGAGAAGAGATTACAAACCACTGATATCTTTAACATGGCTCTGTTATTTGAGGATTGGAGCTGGTGTAATGTTAAGTAGAAGTGTTAACATGAAGAGGTAGGAGCAAACAGAAGTGGCAAAGAAAGCCTAGAAGCTCCTCAAGGATCCAAGGGCAACCTCAATGCTGTGAAACAGGGGGAGCAAGAGAGAAGTTGAAAGATGTGATCAGCAAAACTTATGTCAGAAAAGATGAGGCTGGACTGGAAGTGTGAGGAAACCTGCAGGCTTGCCGGTGATGGCTGAGTGCTGTAGGTGATCTATTACCTACAGTGTCGTATCACAGCACAGGAAGGAGAGGTGCTTAACAGGAAAGTGTAAATGTCTGAAAATGTATCAGTTAAGAACAAAATAAGGATGTGATTCAAAGCCAGTGGTATTAGAGGAACCGGTGGTTTTACACAGTATAAATCTTAGGGATGGGAAAGATCAAAGGGGAGTGGATCCCAGGATTAAGGCTATTGAATGAAGAGTCTCCCCTGAGGCACTCTGGCTGTAAGAGTCAGTGCAGGTATTGCTGTTACACTCACAAGCAGAACCATGGAAAAGAACTGTTCCAACAGCTCCTAAGCCCAATTTTGCAGTGTTCCCCCCGTGATCTGAATGTGCTTTATAAATCAGACACATCAGGAAAAAAAATCTCTGTCAACCAAATGTTTTAAGTGTTATCACTGGAAAATGCAATAGGTAAAAGGACCTTAAACCTCTCAGGCTTGTGTGTAAACTAGTGTCAATTCTCTACTCTGATGTTTTGGAGTATCTCTATTAGATTGCCATCATCCTCAGCTTTTTCAGGGACTCCATCCCTGGTCCCTTCCCTCTGCAGTGAGGCAGCCATGGTTCATTTAGCTAGAGAGAATTTGGAGGCAGACAGAGGCTGTGTGGGTAATATGGCACAGGAGGGCCTTTTATTGCTTTAGTGGGAGCTGAAGATGAGCACAGCAAGGAATGGTTTCATTCACACATAACAAGCTGACACGATCTAGTGTCACTTTTAATTCTCCACTTGTCGATTAGGAAGAGGTGACAGAGAAGCCCGGAGCCCACTCTAATGGAGCCGTGTCCCCACTCCCAGCCAGCTGTCCTGCCCTAATTGGGGCCCACAAATCTGTGCTGGAGTTGATAATTACCATTGCCACTCATTGTGTGAGTGCCACGTGCTGAGTGGCATTGGGGGATAAGGGGTCCAGGAGCCCAGCCTGGATGCACTGATGAGAAGGAGTATCCATGTCTGCATCCTGGTAAAACATGGCTATAAGAGGAAGAAGAGCAGGGTGAGGAATGGGAGTGGAGTGCATGGATGAATATAAGAAGTATCTGGGAAGACAGGAGGATTTCTTCCACCTGCAAGAAGAGGAGTGAAAAATGGAAATTTGCCTCTGCAGAGCTGAGGAACTGCTTGCAGGGTGCTGCTAGTGGCTAAGACTGCTTGGTTTTCCCTCTGCTCACCTGCTGGGAGGCAGCTGGCACTGCCCAGCTGTCCTGCCCAGCAGTGTGGCTGGCTGCAGATTGCATTTCAATTGGGAGTTTTCTCCCAGAAATTTTTCCTGGCATCTGGTTGCCCCGCCACATCACGGCTCCTTGTATGTCTGCATTAATGTTTTACTCTGTGCGTTGCAGGAGGAGGCGTGTGGGGCTGGCCAGTGCCTCTGCCCTGCCTTGGGGCTCACCCATTGCTTGGCTCTGAAAGGGTGTCAGAGTGACGAGGATGCTCTGGATGGAGAGAGGGAATGAGACGTTCTCTCAGCACAAGATGTGCTCTGCCAAAACCAACAGATTAAGCAGTAGAACACCAAGAATTTTTAATGTGACCTAATAAAAACACTGCTGCCTGAGCCAGTGAGGCACAGCTGCTGCTGCAGCCGAGGAAACTGTCCTGCAGCACTGGGGAAGAGTGCTGGAGCAGCCCTGGAGCTGTGAAAAGTGAGCACAGACGGGGAACAGAAGACACAAAAGTGAGAAGAAAAGGGATTCCTAAAGGCCCATGTCCCAGCTCTGTGACTGCTCCTGCATGCTGGGACCCATAAGTGGGACTGCTATAGGCAGCCTGCCCTTCCTGCCATGGCAGCTGAGGCTTAGGAGGGCAAATCCAGCACAGAGGTGGTCTCACAATGAAAGTAATTCCCTCCATCACCTAAACCCCCCCAAACTTAAAGAAACAAACCAACCAACTCAGAAAACCAACAAAACCCTCCCAAACCCACAAAAAATAATCTCCCAGAAGTTGTTTTACCTACCATGGAGAGAATTAATATGGGTCTTGAGTGGAATAAGACTATGAATCCTTTAATAATGGTCTCTATCTGTGTTAGCCAAACAACATTTCTGTCTTTGACCCAGCCTTTCAAGGCCTTCTACAGATGAATACCAATGACCCAGGCCTTCATTATCCCATCGTTACACAAATCCTGCTGTTAATTTATGTATAGGAAAGAACTAGCAGCTACATAAGGCTCAATCAGCTGCATAATTACTGCATATATTATAAACCAGCAGCAAATGCTGCTTGTGAATACAAACCATCTCTGCTCATTAGAAACTTTGCAAGAATTAATTAATGAGGGTGTGATTCTGCCACTTGGAGCCATAGGTATTGTCCCAATGTGGCTCAAGAGGCAGATGTCTTGGCTTTTCTGGTGACTTTAATGGAGATAAGATTGAAACTAAGATGAGCATTTGGCCTAAGCCAAAGTTGAAGGAGTCAGAATTGGGTGCTGCAGCTCTCAGAAGGCCCACCCCTCTTTGGTAGGACACAAGATCCCTGCTGGCATCTCTGCAGGAGAAGGGCTCCCACTTAGGTTGTTTCTCCTGTCAAAACCCATCTGTTTCCAAGCCAAAGCAGAGCTGTCATGAGGGCAAGGCTGTCACTCACATTTAACCTGGGCTCACGGCTCCTTGCAGCCCGACCCACAGAGGTTCAAATGGTCACACCTGCTCTGCAGAGGTGTCTGTCACTGAGCAATGCAGGCTGGTTTCAAACCTGTCCCCTGTGACAGCCTGGGAGCTGGACCCTCCCTGCAGGGATGTGAAGGGGCTGTGTCCAACCTGCTATGGGGCTGGGTGCCATTTTAGTGTTCGAGCTCTTGGGATGCAGGTCTGGATTAAACATTTAAACCAAATGAAATGATCCCATAATTTAAATACAAAAATGAAATGATTTAGGAATTTTCCACAGTGGCATTTGTATTCTAAAATTAATTTACCAGCACAGCTTATAACTTCCCAGGTTTCTGTTTGCTTCTGTACGAGAAAAATATGCTCTGCTAGACTGACTGTAGTGATTAGTTAAATTACTCATACATCCATTATTTAAAAAACCCCTTCTATTCTGTTTTGAGTTTGTATTTGTTTAGTGCCACCTGATATTAACTTTCTGCTTGAATGATGGCTGCTCATTTTGTGTGTGGCTCTTGAATGTCAGTCATACAAAGGTTTGATACCAGCTCAGGCCGGTGGGTGTGGGTACGTGTGGATGTGTGTTTTCAGGACAACTCATCATGAGAAGTGGAATTGGGCTTTACTGGTGTATGACATGAGTGATATAGATGATTTGGTACCTGTATCAGTGAAAACTACATGGAAAATAATTATAAAAGGGAAAAAGCTCTGCTGGTGGGAAGTGCTGGCAAGGAGCACTGGGACAGGGAGGGTGAGGGGTTGCTCTGACTCTTGCTCCCAGTTGCAGAGGAGCAATGGGACTCTGATTGGCAGTCAGACACCTTCATGCCTGGCACAGTGATTGTGAATTTAATGTACACTTTCTAACAAACCATGGCAACAACAAATCTCCTTTGAGTCAACTCTGGCATAAAGGGAAGAAAACTATGTTTCCCAGGAAGAAGCCTACTTATTCTTTTCAAGATTATTGTGTTATTTTGAGTTTGTTGCTACTATTTTAAGCAAATTGCATATTTTGAACAATTAAAAATATATCTTGCTTTGAAACTGAATATACTGCCTTTTGTTGGTATTTTGGTTTTGGACACACATAAATAATGTCTGTTTATTCATGCTTGAACTATGGGTATATTCCTGTGTCCATTTTTTCCCTGGGAAAGGCTACTTTTGCTTTCCTGCTGATGGACATTGTGGGAGCCATGGTGCCTCTTCTTCCAGAGGGAGCATGTAAAGGACTGCAGAGTGGCTTAAAAGAGCACTCTGTTGAAGCAACTACAAAGGATCAAAGGCAATCCAATCCATCAGGTAGGGAAATTTTTAGTTTGACTAAGTAAAGTACAGTGTATTCTCATCAGAATGAGAGAAATGTGTAAAAGCTGATCAAATTCTATTTGCTAAAAAAGATAAAATGTATATAAAATTTATGTGTTACTGATCTGGAAGGCATTTATCTTTTTTGATTCTTGTTTTAGAGAGAATGTGTTTATTGAAGATATAGGTTGTGAGTTTGTACCTATATGGTTATTTTTCTTTCTCACATGCTCTTTTTGGCTGACAGAGGGTCTTCATTTCAATGGTCTGTTGTCTTTGCGAATTGTCTTCTCATTTATTTACTTTCATTTTTCCTACTGAAAGTTCCTATTAATAGTCAGATCAAACTGTGTGATGCCAATATGTGTTTATAGGGGACAGGTTTTACAAAAGTTGTCAGTTTAATAATGTAACTATAAATTCCATTTAATGTAAAGCAGGACTTTCACCACAGTGTCTTTAAGTGGTTCATTTTGTCTTGCAAACATAAAGATTAATCTAAAATCTTTGACTTATTCTCTGTAATCTCACGCCAGTATTTTGCTGCCTCTGATATATTCAGCATTTTAAAGACTATGTCAACACAGTAAATTTTATTCTGCCAATAAAACTTGTTGGTGAGCTCACTGAGAAACTCCTACATCTTGGAAGGCCATTAATGTTTGAAATACATAGTAATCTGTTTATTGCTACATTTTACACATCTACAAAATTAGGTTACCAGTCAGTAGCTAGCTGTAAACCGCAGCACTGCAAGATAAACCTGAAATAGTAAATACTGTATATTACACTGGATGATCTTTTTAATAGTGTAATTTTCAAAGGGGTACTGGAGAGAAAACTGTTACTATTTCCAGCTTATTCTTGACATACAAATGGTGGAGATACATAGCTTATTAAATGGCCCTCTGACATATGGGAATTATGCTGATTCTAATGATGGTTAAAATCTAGCTCCAGCTAAATGCTAGTAGGGGTAGCAGCCTTAATTAAATCCACAGTTAAATACTGCTGTTCAGACTTCCTGGCCATCAGAGCAAAGCTCCCAGTTTCCATCTAACCAAGTTAAGCATGTTGGGTCCCTCAGGACTGCATCTATCCAGAGGACTACTTAGGGATGCTTAGGGAGGGTGGTCATTGCTGTGTCCTGGGATGCAGAAATCACCAAGGCATGCTGTTTAGCCCATATCCTTGGCAGAAATTCAGTGACCTGGTAAGCTGAGAATTTCCCATTGAGAGGCAGCAGTGGGAAATTTGAGGTAGAAGTTGAACGAGAAGACTTACCTGGCTCTGGTTGCTCTGGACATACTCTGCTCCCCTTGTAGCACTGAGCCTCTTCAGCTGCTGAGCATTCATTTCACTTAGTTCAGTTTTAAGTCAGGCTGTTAAAATAGTTGGGGAGGACTGTTTAAGGAACTGTTCACATCACAAATTGCACAGTAATGAAGCTCTTTGCAGGATGTGTAATGAAGAGCTTGCAGGTTTCTATCATAGCAAAGTAAGTCTGTAATTATCAACTCTGCAAGGTAGAAACTCGGGATGAGGAAGGCTAATCTTGTGCTATAAATACATTGGTTGATAATGTAATATAGATCACATATGCCTCTCTTGAAAATTAGAGTTAAGGTACTCACATTATTATAGCATAAACTGTGAAGTCTTAGCCCAGGAAAGCTGAAAACCTGTGCCCTGGCTTGCTGCTCATTCATGTTGGGTTTATACCAGACTCTTCTGGACATGGATCAGTGAAAATGTGAGGAATCACAGAAAACTGAAAGGAGGTTCAGCCCTTTTCTCCTTCCAAAAGGCACTCATGCATGGGTGGTGCCATTCAGGGTTGCAGGAGCTTCTTGGCAGAAGACTTTTCCCTTTTTCTATTTCTGTATTGTTGACACTAAAACATCCATTCTTAATATTTCTGCCTAGTTAGTGTCTAGCTGTAACAGCCCTCTTTTCCTGAGAAAACTCAGAGTGGGCAACCTAGGCCAGACCTCAAATTCATCAACAGGGAGGTGCTATTGTATGGGTTTGGGCCAGGACACAGAATATAAATAATGATTTCCTGATACTCATGCACAGGGGGCAGGAATCTGAGACCTTTCTTTGACCTTCAGCAAACTCAGCCATGAAAAAGCAAATATTGCTTTCTGTCACAAAGGGAAGCAAGGTTCAGAGGCATCTAATAAAATAATTTATATTCCTTGTTGAGACCTAAGAGAAAACGTTTGCTTCTCAAGTGCTGGAGTCATGTAAAGAAATATAACCCCCCATATTCACACTATGTATTCAAAGATTAAGTAAATCTGTAACTTTACTTCTATCACCACATCCCTGCCATCAGTTTGACTGAGGTCTATTCCTATAGGTGACTGAAGCAAGGCATATGTGCTGTCAATCTCTAAAGAAAATTATATTGAATACGTTTTTTATAATCTCTTGTTGGAAAAGAAACTTTGTTGTAACCTTCATAACATTTTTAAAGTCACCAAAAGTTCTGGCATTAATAGTGGAGATAGGATTTCTGTTGGCATTGAGTGAAAGAGCAGCAGTTGTGGGGCCGTTCAGCCCAGTGTTTCTTTATAGATAAACCCTCAGAAAAGTACTGAAAAAACCCCAGATAAATAGGTCCCAAGAAAGCAGTTCAAAAACCTCTGGAATTAAGACAAAAGGGAGGTAGATGTAGGTCAGGGATCTGTTGTTTGCCTCGTGTTTTGGGTACAATTATCTATTACATTAACTGATGGTTTCTGTGTTCCAAGGTATTCCTGATTCTTGGTGTCCTGTCTCTTGTGGTGACAGGAGCTGAGCTGTGGAGCAGCTTAGGGAGACCAGGAGATCCATAGATATGGCTTGCAGGGACCTACTAGAGCCGTCCTACCTTGAACCCAGCACTGCTGGTCAGGAGAAAAGCCTCTGGTCAGGAGAGCATCTACCTGGGGAGACAGACGAGGGAGGAACTGCCCACCACCCAGGGCACCTTCTCACAGGAGGAATACCCACCACAGGTATGAAATAGAGTTTGGGTGTGCTGTGACCATTGAAATACGCAAGTGACTGAGTCAGATGTTAAGGAAGGCTCAGGCAGAAAAGCTGGAAAAACAAAACAGTAGGTAGGACCTTGGGAACAAATGGACAGAAGCTGCAGTAAAAGTAAACACAGAGGATTCATGGACATAGGTGATAGTGAGAAAGAGTCAAAATAGGTTTTGTTCCAAAGAAAGTTATGCCCTAAGAACTGGGAATTATCTGAGGAGAACATATATATTAAGATGTTCCACCTGATGTTGCTCATTTTTGTCAGGCTTTCAATAGGGTCTGACAAGAAAGGCAATCAGAGAAGTTAAGCTCTCAAAAATTAAGAGGGAATGCATTCTGGCTGAAGAGCAGGAAGCAAATGATAAGAATTTCCATTTTTACAGTGGAAGGATGCTGCTGATGTGTTTCATGTGGATTTTGGGTAGAACCTGTGCCATTAAACACATTAATAAATGGTCTGGAAAAGGGGATTAATTGATAGATGACAAAATTTACTGAAATGGAATAATCAAGGGAGTAAAAGCTAAAATTGACTGTTGAATAAACATGATGAAAAGTGACTGGATGGCAGGATGGAACCAGAAGCTCAGTATTGATAAATGCAAAGTAATACACAGGAAAAAAAAACCCCTTAACTATTTATGCACCTTGATGGTCTCTAGATTAGCTGTTTCTGCTGAGGAAGGTGCTCTGAAAGTCATTGTGAATATTACTCTGGAAGCATCAGCTAATTCTGGCAGCAGTCAAAACACACATTGACTTTTAAGTATTATTACAAAAGGAAGTGGGAACAAACCAGAAAACATTATGCTACTGTATAAAGCTGTGCTCATCTCTCCAATTTGGTATACAGTTAGAACACTTATTGCAGGGAGGATACAAATAGGATTTGTATGGAGACAGGCATCAATATTATTATATAGTTTCCATTCTGAGAAAACTGCAGATATGCAGCCTCTAAAAGAGATCCCCAATGAGAAGGTAAAATAGACCTCCTTAAAATCAGCAGTGTCACAGAGCAGGTGAGCAAAGAATAATTTGTCGTTGTTTCCTCAGTAAATGAAAAACAGAGAAAGAAATAGACAATCCATTTAAAACAAATAAACAATAAAGAAATATCTTGTCTCACTTATATGTATGATGTGAAAGACACTCATTAAAGATGTGAAGTTTAAAGTGAATTTTAAGTGGATTCAGGAAAAAACCCGTGTGTTTGGACCATAGTGAAGTGTTCACAATATCTGAAGTCATAATGAAAGTCTCCAGTGCCTTGTAAGAGAAACATAATTTTTTTGCAAGTTCTTCCCTCCACTCTATATTCTTTCAACATCTGTGAGGATTAAAGAAATCTAAACCACTCTGGACCCAGGTAAGTTTTGCCATCACCAAAAAGCAGTTCTCCTTTTATTTGCAAAGCTACTGAATTCTCTCATACCTTTATTCCCCACTGGCTATGGCTGTCCTGGGTGCCCAAGCTTGTCTGTCCTGGGTGCCCAAGCTTGTCTGTCCCTTCTGATTCCCCTCTTCTGGCAACATACCTCTTTTTCTTCCTGCAGCTCAGTGTGTCAGAAGTAGTCTACAAATAACTAAAGCTCTCATCTGGCTGTTTTCTTCACTCTTTGTCTCCTTGCCTCCTTGAAGTTTTCTGTCACTCAAGACTCACGTGCTTCTCCTGGGCAGAACCACCATCAATAAAATCTTTACTCCTGCACCACCTGTGCAGAATGAAGAGGCTTCTGAAGGTGTGAGTGTCCGAGGCAAGGGCAGCTGTCCTCTGGGGAAGGAATGGAGGAGGCAGCTCTTCAACATTCTCCCAGGCCCCTGGCATAGCCCTCTGGGATAACTTGGGTGGGGAATTAGACCCTACCACACAGTGCTGCAGGCCAGGGCCGTTGCTGTAACTTACCTGGTGCTTCAGACAGGACTGGGAAGCCACACTGAGCTCATACAGTGCAAAGAGGTCAAAAGCTACTGCAGCACCTTCCTTACTGACTCTGCACAGGCACTAAAGTGCCATGTTCCTTTTTGGGGTGTTTTCACTTTTCCTGCCCAAGTTCTCCAAAGAAACTTCCCTCTGTCTAATAGGACTTGTCTCAGAACTTGTCCCAGTTCTGGCAATCTCCTATAAAGAGAGGTGAATACATCATAAAACGTGTACGGCTTGGAGAGAGCTTTATGTCTTTTAAAGAGGTCTACTTGCCTTCCCCACAGTAAAGCACTTTGAGCTCTGTGGATGAAAAAGCCCAGTGCTGTGTAGAACAATGAAAGTACTAACACTGTCTGGGATAAATCCTACAGGATTAGGCAGGCCTGAGATAATTATCGTTTTCCAGCAGAGGAAGGTGGCAGCAAGCTGTGTAGACTTTTGAGTTTTATCTGTTCTCTTTTTGCCATCAGAGGATGAACTTTCATGCTCAGTTTGTATGAAAAGAATGTAATGAAACTCTACAGCAAGTAACTTAAAAGCTGAATAACTCATTAGGACTTCTGTCCTCCAATTATGTCCCAATTTGTGTACCCCATCAGGTGCCAGTTAAATCCTACTTTAGTTTGTATTTCCATCTATTACACCAGTAATCCCTTTGATGGCTTTGAGTTTTATCATGACTGCTCTCATGGCTGAGGATGCAGACTGAAGCATGAAGCTACCTTTGGACATGGTATCCTGATTTGCTGCCCTCTTCAGCTCTGTGGTTATAATTTGCACATGCAGTGAAGCAGTCACAGAATCACAGAAGTACTGAGATTGGAAGGCACCTCTAGAAACTGCCTGGTCCAACACCCTTGCTCAAAGCAGGGTCAACTAGAGAGTGTTTCCCAGTGCCATGTTCAGATTCTGAATATCTACAAGGATGGAGACACCACAGCCTCTCTGGGAAACATGTTCCAGTGTTTGCCAAAGGATTCAAACATAAGATAAAAATGCCAAACTTCTGAAGTTTGAATTGATTTTCCAATACTTCAGTGACTGTTTATTGTCCTGTCACTGAGAAGAGTCTGTCTGAGAGTTTTTGACTTCTTCCCATCATATACTTACATTCATTGAAAAGACACCACCACCCTTGAGAGTTCTGTTCCCACCCTGAGCAAACCCATCTGTCCCAACCTCTCCTCACAGAGATGCTTCAAGACATTAACTATGTGGCCCCTCATGGACCTGGTCCAGTACCTACTTGGCTAGAACTGGACAAACAATACTGCAGCCATGTCTCCCCAGGGCTGAATAGAGACAATTAATCACCTCCATGACTGCCAGTGTTGTCTTCCAGCAACCCATGCTGCTGGAAATATTGGCCATCTTTACAACACATGGCTGGCTCACGTTCAGCTTGGTATCCACCAGTACCCAGGTCCTTTTCTGAAGAGCTGCTAAATGAAGGTATACAGCTAAATGAAAATGTTTGTATTAGTAGGGTGGGGTTTCATTAACACAGGTCCTTTGATCAGAGTTGTGGGAAACAGTGAACCCCTATGTGGCTGTACCTCAAGGGGCAAGTAACATGCACTACACCTGAGCTATGGTCCCAAACGCTGCTCCCCTCTTCCAGCTGTCTCCCCATGAGTTTGCCAGGTTTGGGAGTCCCTGCATTGTGTTGAATGAATGGGTTTATGTCATTTGTGAAAATGTGACGTGTAACTCAGCCAGGTGTTAGTAAGCCCTGAAACAGTACTGAGCACATGAATGTGTCTGTAAGGCACAGCTCAGCAGAGATGATGACTCAGGTTGTGGGAGCAAGGAAGCTGTGTTAGTCCAGTACAGCCCTTCTAGCAGGAACTGGACATTTGGTTCTGCCCGAGGACCCAGTCCTGAGGCTCTTAGGTCAGTGTTATTCAAGAGATATTCAATATGATTCAGTGTGTGTAAATCACTGTTGTTCTCTTTATCTGAAAACAGGTTGCTTTGATTTATACCAGCTCAGGACTGGCACACTGTTTGTGCAGGAAAATGCTTACATTCCTTCCCAAAGCCTGTTGCTTTGTCTCAGAGTGATCTGTATTCCACTGCAATGTTGAGTTTTTTCAAAATTTGGGAGCCATTTATAACTTCAGTGCCATGCTGTGACATGATGCATTGCTTTGTAAACAGGGCCTTAAACAGCCAAGGTCTTAAATCCATAAACTGACTGAGGTTTGGCAACACTTTGAAAATCTCTTTGCCAAACAGCAATGCATTATAGTACCTTCCAAACAAGATCTGACTGTCTGAAATGTTCAGGTCTCTTTTGACACTCTACCAAGGCATTATGAGACTACCTAGGCCTTATTTCTCCTGGAAATAATAAGAAAAATTGTGTTTGTTCTATGTGTAAAATAGTACATCTGAAATACATGACATGCTCACTTCCTCTGGTGTTTTATTTCTTCTAAGTTAGTGTATTTTTTTTATAAAAATAAATGATTGCTATCAATTTTGCTTTTGGAACTTGCTTGCTAAGACATCCCCCATGTGTAATATCCTCCCTTAGACATTTCATTTTTTGTGCATCTTCTCTTCCCTCTCAGCTCCCTGCTCTCCAGATGGAGCCAAGCAGGAATGGTTGCTGTAGGTACCGATATGTCTTCTCTTATTCTTGTAGACACATTTCAATTCATCTGTTTTCAACAGTTGGGTTTTTTCCCCTTCTCTTCATGAAGACATGGCTATATTTTTCTGCAGCTTTACTTTTCACTAAGGCCTCCATATGACCATTGTAATTTATCACTTCACAGCACTTTGATACTTTTAAACACTCTTTTGCCCACGAGCACTCATGTTTGGCAAGTAATGTGACAGGCTCACAGAGAGCTCTAACTGCTGTCCAGAGTCTTGGTAATGAGCCTTCTCAAGGCTTGGATTAGTGTGCTCTGCTGCTGTACATTCTTCAGGTGCTTGTGAAGAAACTGGAAAGTTTTTACCATATTGTGCTAATGTAAGTCACATTGCTGTCCTTCCTCCTGGTGTTGTAAATTTGCATAGACGGGGGAGGGTTAAGGGGGGGGGGAGTAAAAAGATCCCT
>JAOXXN010000205.1:15541090-15551768 GCA_026770055.1 Myrmophylax atrothorax
GGGGGGGAGAAAAAAGATCCCTTTTCTATCCATATCTCCCCCTTCTTTCTGCTCTCACTGAGTGAGACTGTGCTGGTTGGTTGACGCCTGAGCTATTACTGAACAGATAACCAATACTGTGTGACACATTGCAGCCTCTTCTAGGGACACCAGCAGATGTGTATCAAGTGAGGAAAGCATGAGGCACCACATACTGAGGATCTTGGCGAGAGTGCAGTAAAATATGTTCAAAGTCCGGAGTAGAATCCACCACTTGGGCAGCAAAGCATCTTTAATCTCTAGTCTTATTTCCAGGGTTGTCCAATGGCTGTCTGCATTTACTCCTTACTATTCCTCAAAAGAAGGGAAACAGAAGTGAGAAGTCAGGAAGCAGAGTTCTTTGGCACAGGTTTGATTTGATTTTGGCTATATTTCTTAGTCCTGTAAAGTCTGCTTGTTTTAAAGACACAACACTGCAATTGCACACAGACAGACCAGCCCTGAGGTGCATTTAGCACTTTGGTTTTCCTGCTGCAGTCTCTTGAAAGCAGCAGTTCCTGAGTGGTCATACCCAGTAAAGATCTCATTGTGACCACATGCCAAAAGGAAGTGTATTGTAAAATCTGGAAGAAAATAGGAAATTTAGGGAGGTTAAAGCTCTGCATATAGGTGCAGTGTGTAAAAAAATAATAAAGAGCATTTTCTCGGTGTCATTCAGAATGGAAGCAGTTAATAACCCAAATTACTTTCCAGCACCCTCTTTGGCTGTTGCCAACTGCCCAGACATCCTTAGAGCTACTTAGTGAATGATAAATCTGCAGACAATGTTGTCCAAAAGCCAGCAGACTGAAATGATGTAAAATGAATTCTGACCTTTTGCACCAAGATCTTAACAACATTTTTGTTCTTCTTTAAATCATTTATTGAAGTTAGGGAAGGAGTAGTTTATTTTGGAATTTTTTTTACTAGGCTTTGTATTGTTCTTTATACACCAAACTTTTCATGTAAGAGGAAAACGGCCTTGTGAGGTGGTTCATATAGTGCAGCTCTGCACTGGAGGAAAACTAGGAGGGTAAAACCCAGCAAACACAAAATATGTCTGGAGGAGGGACAATTTTAGACTTTCCTTGTGGACAATAACAGAATTATTTTTGGAAAAAACGTATGGAGATTTTTTTAGAAATTCTATACTTTAATTTCCCCCAACAATGTGAACAAGCAAATCACCTTCTGTCTGACTCATTATGTCTTATTGAGCAGTGAATTGTAAGTCTTCCTTGTTCAAGCATGATTAAGACTTACATATCTCTTGTTGGCTAGATTTCCTGTTGAGCAGAGTAGCAGACAAGGAAAATGATGGTACAATTTTATGTGATTAGGGCAAATCTTTAAAAATTTGAGCAATTTTCAGTAACTATGTCAAGATGGTAACTAAAACAGAAATTTTGATACTTGTCAAAGCTTCATTGTTGGACCAAACAAATGTTTCTAATTGGTTGAGTCAAATTTTGTTTAATCATATCCCTGTGTTTTCTTCAGTTTTGCTTTTTCTTGTAAACATCTGTTGTTTTTCTTACTGCTTACATAGTCATTTCATGCACATTCCAAGAGTGAAAACATCATTCATTCCTCTGCAAGCTTCATTTAGATAGTCTTTTGTCCAGTTAATTTTTTCTTGTAAGTTTCTTTTTTTCTTATTATTTTTCAAATAAATTCAGAATAACAATTGAAATAATTAGGATAAACTAATAGGATTTTCAATACAGCTTTGTGTTGGAGATCTTGTCAAGAGTGGTGTGAGTATTGTACATCCCGAAGATGAGAAGGAGAAAAACAATACCAAGTCTGCAAGTGAAGTCTTTATTCCCTTCCGCACCAACTGGAAATTTGAACATTTAGCTCAAGGAAAAAAATTAAAGCAGGCTTTAGAAGAAAGGAAAACATAAATAATTTGTAAGTCTGCTAATAACCTCTGAAGGCATAAACAATTTTCAGCTACTGGAAATGCAAATATCTTTGTAGCTAGTTAAGCCAGAGGCTTAGGCACTGTCCTTGTCAGCCTCTTCTGGTTTGGGATGAGCTCACAAGGGCATGCTATAAAAGCCTCTGCGTGTTGAGTTGTCTCCATCTATAAAAAGTCTTAATCCTGTTTACTTCTTCATGGATTTCTGCACCTGATTTTTGCTGTATTTGACTTGGAATCAGCCTGTGTTTGGGGGGGTTCATCTGCCATGCTCCACTGCCAGGCTATGACTTTATACTGTTGGCCAGGAATTTGTCTTTCTTCCTTAATACCTTGTAGTTGAACTTCAGCACATCTTTCTGTGTGACACTCAATGTGAGGGCCTCGAAGCAGAAATTGTTACCTGCAGTTGACATATTTCCCTTTCATTCAAAAAGTCACATGCTTGATCTTTATGTCAAAGATGGATCAAGATATGCAAGATATAGAAAAACATTTGTTGGGTTTTTTTAATTTTGAAATCAATTCAATTGTCAGGATAAAACCAATGGGATTGTATGTGTGGTAGTGCTGGAAAAAGGTATTGCTGTATCCTTTTTAAATCCATTGCAAAATTAAGGCCAAATTCAACCTGGAGAATCACCTACAGAAACATCCTGATTGGGCTGTTAAATAACTGATTTATTTTACTTTTTAGTGTATACACTGGCTTAGTAGTGTATTTCTTCAGCATCCTTTCATGTCTGTCATAGTGTTACCCAGGTTATTTTTTATTGTATTTTGGTGACACAGAGGAGCAGAATTGCAATGTTGCTGATCACCACCTGCCTCACCCAGCAGCTGACCAAGGTAAAATGCTACTTACTGCATTTTTTAACCCTGTTAAGTGCATAATTCATAGAAGCAAAGGTAAAACTGCTGGGAAAAACAACAAAAAAACCCAAAACCCAAAACCCTGTGAGCAAACATTTACAGAACAGAACACAGAACAGATGTATGTGGTGCTCTGAGGAGAGCTCAGATCCCAAGGACTGTGTGAGGATGAGTGCAGCAGAGAGCTCTGGGTGAGGTGCTGGTGGGGATTTCTGCTTGCCCAGGGTGCCTTCCAGCTCTGCCAGTGTCCCCAGAGTGAGATGTCTGCACTGTTCATGGGAGATCACAGTGCTGTTCCTGTTGGGAACTTCAGTCAGTGCAGGCTGTGGTGGGGTCTCTGATAAATGGCATTTGCATGGGATGAGCAGAGGAGTCTGAGAAATTAATTCTAAACATTAAGACTCATCCTTCATTTTTGTGACATTACAGAGTTGAAGACATACAAATTCTGGATGTCTGTGGCCCAACCCAGGGCTCCAGAGAGGTCCAGTTACAGAAAGGTGCTTTTCCCGCCCAGGTTGGAATATGTTTCAGGATGGTGTTTCCACACCCTCTGTGCATTCTGTTCCAATGGATGAGTACCTTCAGGATGAAATATCTATGATACAAAATACCATAATTTCCTACATTTTAACTTATGTCCATTGCTGGGACTCCTTCTGCCAAGATTTAGCTATTTCTCATGGTAAAGTTTAATAAACAATCATCAGTGTGTTACTGCTACTACTCCAGTCCAAATAATAAGCAGAAGGGCTCTTCTTGAGATGGAGTTATTTAAATCAGCTTCTTAGAGGAATTATCATGCATAAAAATGCAAATTGGAATCTACAAGCACTGTTATCTCTCGAGTAGGTGATTTGAAAATCCCACCAGATACCTGCATCCTGTGCAGATGAGTGTGAACACATAGCCTGATGCAGCAGTAAGGTAAATTAATAAATGAAGCAGAGCTGCACACAGCGACCTGAGCATCACAGCTGCACTGTTTGCAACAGGTTGTTTGAACAATATGCAGAAGGCCCCAAGAAGGAAGTTAAATCTGGAATCTGAGTGTGTGGGGGCAATCTGCACAAGAGAGGAGCAAAGAGGTTGACTTCAAACTGAGGCAGGCGCAGGTACCCTGAGGGAAGTCCTCAGTGTGAATGCAGAACAATAAATATAAGACAAGCAGATTCAAACTGGCTTTTCATTATGGTTGGCCCATTTTAAAAAGCTGAGCTGGGTTTTCCTGGGTGTTTAATGTTTGCAGTATCTATTGATTTCAGCTGGTGTTGGTACATGCTCCACTGTTTCAGAAGTGTCGGAGCAGCTGCTGTGCTGAGCCTGCTGCACATAATTGCTGAGCACAATAATCTCACGGCTTGTTTGGGTTCCCTGTGCCTCTCTTATCCACCTTGCTATCTCTTGCCTTATCCTTTCATTGCAATGCCTTTAGGACAGAACTCTCTCTTGTGTTGTGTGCAGCAACCAAAGTGATAAAGATCCTGGCTGTGCCTAGTGCTTCTAGGAATTACTGCCAAAAATCCATCCCATAATTATTTATTAATATGGTATGCATCAATGTGAGACATTTCATTGGCTTTAATAGGCTTTGGATCAGTTTCCTCAGTACCTCTGGCCTTTTTGAGTTCCATTATTCATGAAGAAACATCTCTAATTCAGAGTTAGGGACTACAAATATAACAAGTGTACCTTGCGCTTTTATCCATGGATACAGAAGTTATCCCTAAGCTTAGAGCTGCTGCATCTACGTGGATGAGTACATGGCAGGTCCCCTTCTGAGGATGCTTGTGTTTGCAGGAAATAAAGGTGGAGTTCCTCCTCCCAGTGTGGAGGATTTTCTCTCTTTTGCTCTGTGGTGGGGTGTGTTCCCAGAGCTCATCTGCTGCGCTGCTCCCCTTGGGCCTAAATGGCAGCTTTGCCCATGGACTGGCAAGTCAGCAAAGGAGTTTAACAGGTCAAAGCAAGGGTCATGCTCTGTTCCATCAAATTTTCATTCAGGGGCAATCTTTTTGCCAACCTTTCATTATCTTTTTCCCAGCTTTTACCTAAAGATAAAAAGAAACAGCTTATAATTCATTACAGTTCATTAAAATGAAAATAAAATTTATTTTGCATCAAAATGAAAAAATATGACTAGTTCATTATTAGCATATAAATGGTATTTTTTTATGTCACTCTGCCACAAAATCACTTACATTTTCAATGATCACAGCACACAAAATTAATTTTTGATAGCCTTTTGTGATTTGGTTGAAAATTCTCATTTCTTTTTGTGCATTAACAGCAAACTGTATCCACTGCTATTCATACCAAATTTTAGATAATGAAGCAATTAAAAATACATGGATTGAAGATCTTATCTCATTTTTCCTCTGGCCTATTTCTGCTTCATTATTCATGAAGGGATATGTTTAATTCAGAGTTAGTAATTGCAGATATATCTAGTATAAATTGTGCCTTATATTCTTTTACCCAATTTCAATTTATTTTAGCAAATAGATCTATGGGGGAAAAAAGAGCAGGAAAGACAAAAGGGCAAAAACTACATCTCAGTGTCACCAAACAAAACCTTACAGGTCTATGGCTTGTAAAGTATTTCTGCAGCTCAGGGAGAAGTTGATGCGATGGAGCTCTGTACTTGGCATATTAATAACCTCGCATTCGTATCAAATGGCTGAATTAAATTATTCTGATTTGAAGCAGTTTGAGAGACCTCATGACTCAGTGTGACTGTCGTTCTGCTGCTTTTATCCACAAAGTCAAAAAGTCCCAAATCAGTGAAAAGCAGAAGTAGTAGAGACATGAATGTAGATAACTAGCAGAGTCAGAATAAAATTAAGGTGTTTTAGGCAAGTAGAGGAACCTTCACTTTCCAGAAAGTGAAAATAAGTCTGGATCATCTGTTTCCATATGTCTGAGGGGAAATGTCTCTGTAACAGCTTGATAAAGTGTTCGGATCCTGAACACATAAAAATCATGAGAGCTGACATTGGGTTTGGGATCCAAGGAATTAAAAGCCAGTACGTGTGGTAGAGTTGGCTGGGAGGGGCCTGCCAATGAGGGCCAGATGGCTCCTGCCTTCCCCTCCCATCAATCCCATCCCAGGGGTTGGATTATGGTTGGGAGCTGGATGTCAAGGAAAAGACACACACAGCTGGAAAGTGCTTGGACCAGGCAGCCCAGATACCTCCAGGGCTACTGGTGAAACTGTCCCCCAAAGCCCAGCTCATGTGGGGCCAGGTCGAGTTCCTGAACTTGGGCACAGCTGGGGGATTTCTGTGAGGTTTGGATGGTGCCCGTGGAAACAGCTCTTCATGGAGAGGTGCTATCAAGTTTAATTATATCCTGGCATTGTAAGGGTTGGCTGTTGGTTGCTGCAGTGCAAGGGTCTTGTTGGGTAGTAAGCTGTCCTTAGGAGATGTCACAAAAATCCCCTTGTCCTGAACCTTCTGCTGAAGAAAGGAGGGGGCATGACATGGGTGAGGTTCCAACTGTTCTGCCAAAGTGCTCTGGAGAAAGGTTTTGTTTTAGTTGCTAAGGACAAACCCCCAAACCTCTCTTTATACCAGTGGAAATTTTTGTAGGTATATCTCACTCTTGAAATAGAGTTTGTAGAATTAACAATTTGGATTTATTAAACATTGTGATCAGCACTTTCTGTTCCAATTATTAATGCAAATATTTCTGCCCAGCTATTTGATTAAATGAATAACTTGCAAAGTGATGCATAGCCTCTCCTGCGTAGTGCTTGATTCATAATTTCAATAAGTTAATTAATTACAATCTTATTTTCTCTTGTAATGAATTCTGGTTTGCTTTGATGGCTTTGGAAGTCTTAAACACGGTATGAATGATTCTCAGTTAAAGTTTCAGAGAGATTTTATGTTCTATAGGAAATAGCATTTACAAATTATTGCCTTTCAGTATAAACAAAACTTCTGCCTACCTTCTGCTCCTAGTGCTCTGTGAGGAAAGTCTGTTCCTTCATAGGCAAGTATCCCTGTTTCCCCTGACAGGCATCACTTTCAAAGAAATTACACTGCATTCAGTTGCTCTGACCAACAAAAGCTGATGTGCTCTGGGTGAACAGCCATTGGGAGCATGTGCCACCACAGCCTTGTCAGGCCATGCAGGATTATCTGATCTCCCTTTGTCTGCAATGTCACCTGTTGGTGACCTGGAATGGGTGCCCCATGCCTTGTGTCCTAAAGCTGCCACTAATTGCATTGACTGCTTTCAGTGAAACTCGCTGTTGGTTCATCACACACTGGTGAAATTAAATATATGCAAAATTCTTCCAAGAGCATGACATCTGTTTTCCTGGAATCCTGTTTTTACTAAGTTCAGTGAAAGCAGAGTTCCTGGAAATGGAACTCAGAGGTAAAGAACTTCCAGCAGGGTTCTGCTGTTGGATTGGTGTGGCTGTGCTGAAGCTGACCCCTGACTGCTGGTGGTGACCAGGTACTTCAGGGTGCTACCAAGCCAACAGTTTAGGCTGTGTATCCTCTACAGGAGGGACACACCTCCTCACCAAATTGGCCATGTTTTTTCCCCACTTTGTGGTTCCCTTGCTCCTACAGTTTGTCCTTGCTTTTTTTTTCACCTACCACGTCTTTTTTGGATTTGGTCCTTTATCTTTTAAATATCTTTCCAGATTTAGGCTGATGTTGGAGAAAGAAGGTGGGACGCCACATGTTTGGGGATTTTTCCATTGTTTCAGACCATATTCCTCAATTCCTGCTTTTCCTATCTCCTTTTTTATCACATGAGTGTTTCTGATCTCTGCCTTGCACCCCCATCATACTGTTTTCTCCCTTTCCATTGTTCCACTTTCCTCCCTCCTTTGCTGGAGGGTGGCATGGGAGAAAACACCACTGAGCTCAGAGCTGTCATCTCCTTGCCTTCCACTGATGTTGCAAAATAGGTGGCAAAGGCACTCCCAGCAGTTGTCCTTGAGAGAGACCTGGAGGCTGGACATAGAGAGGCTCAGACACTGAGATAATAACCACTTCTAATTAAAAACTGGATAATTCAGATACCCATCAGACACACTATCTGATCATAAACACAAGCCTGGCACAGGCCTAGATCTTGCCTCCTCAGTGTCCTAGTCTGCTAGGAACGGTCATCTAAACAGTCACACAGTAAGGCTTCATCAGCTTCGCTTCATTAGAAACTAATTAGAACCATCACCCCAAGCTGGAAAGATACCTTTGAAGTACAAATATTTCCTCAGCTTTTCTTAATCAAGGCTTTCTTTTCATGCCCTTCTATAATGCTGATTCCAGCCAGCACATGAACTAGAAATCCTGGAAGGCTGGGAGGAAAAACTCCCCTTGCAATATTTCCAATTGGATAAAAACCAAAAATCCATTGGAAATCTCATGATTTCCAGTACAATGTACTGGCCAAGACAATCTGGAGAAGCTGCAAATAAGTATCCAGATGTCTGGAAAAATCCCTGACCTGAAAAAAAAAATTTTTGGAGGTTGGTTTATTCTTAATACAGGGAATAAACTCTTACTATTTACCAATATTAAAGTCTTTACAGCATATGGTGCCCACAGGCAAAGGATTAGCTGTGTTGTTTGCGTTGATAAGTCCATAGGCCTGAGGGCTTGTGTGGCCTGGACTGACAGGAAAGCAAACTGTGAAAGGAAACTTCTTCAAGAAGGAAACCTGTGGAAAAGACCGATACGTGATGCAGGTAAGGTTTTTGCCATGTGTCTCATACTGATCAGGTAACGTTCCCAGCACTGTCAGTGCCAGGAGTGGACTGCAGGGACACCGGGATCCCACATCTCCCCTTCCCTTTCCCTGATGCAGTGCAGGGACACCAGAATCCCTCACCTCTCCTTCCCTTTCCCTGATGCAGTGCAGGGACGCCAGAGACCCACACCACTGCTCCCCTTTCCCTCGTGCACTGGTGGTCAGGGTGAATGGGGACCACGTATCTCCTGCTCTCCACATTACCCTGAGATGTGGTCAGAGGTGGAGAAAATAACCTGAGATAGATATCCAGGAGGGGGCCTTTATTTATACACTTTCAAAATGCTTCCCATAAATTCACTGCAAAATAGCTCAGATCTCTGAAGAGCAAGCCATGTGACGTGGCCTTGCTACTTCAGATGGTTTTGTTGTTTGCTCTCTGCATCTTTATTAACAGCACTCTGTCAAGGCCAGTGCATTAAACATTGATCTACCTTGACAATGGGAGCAGGGTGTGTGTTTTGAAGGGCAGGGGTCAGCCCCTTGCCAGCAGCATCCCTCTCTCAGATATTTAACTGTTTCTTAGGCTCACAAGAAAGACACATGGGAAGAGCCACTAGTGCTGAGAGGGCACGGAATTGCACTGCTGACTAAAGAGTGGTGGGGAGGAAAACTGCACTCCTGAATTTCATTCCTGGAAACCTGCCAGACTGGGGGGCACCTCAACCAACCTTGTTGCTCTCCTGTTGAGGTACCGTCTGCTCGTTCACATTTACCAGGCAGGAGCTACTTATCATTTCATAGCAATTCTCCAGGCTGAAGCCTACTGACCTGTGGGAAAATCACTCAAAGGGCATTTTATAGCACTTGAAGCTTCATCTATGCCTAGTGATGAGCTCACTGCTGTAGTTTTGAAGGTGCTTCCTGCAGTGATTCTTTCATGCAATTGCCACTTCATGACATAGTTTCAATTTCTAAACATTCTGGGATTCCCTTGAAAAAGTCTCAAGGGAAGTGGCAGGTTCTAAAACTCTTGATATTTTCATGAAAGCAATTCAGACACCAAATGTTGGTCTTTGTATTGGGAAATGAGATGTCAGAGGCTGCTGCCTGGCTTGGTGGTGACTAATGGAGAAGAGGTCTGAACTGCTGGTGTAGCCCTTGAGGATGTTTGAAAGGGAAAATACTAATTGCTGTGTTCCTGTGAAGGGCATGATGAGAGGCACAGATAGGCAGGTGTTTGTTTCTCTGGCTTCTTGATTTTAATGTAGTGAAAGCCACTTAGAAACTTTACTGGCAGATAAAAAAAAATCTACAGCAGCCTAAGGGAGCCCTGTAACCCACACAGCTACCTTTCTGAATGCTTTAAACTACCTAGTGCAAAAACTCAGCCCAGCTTTCTGAGTGGTGCAATCTATTCACAGCCCACCTTCACTTGGGGGCTCCCAAGTTTTCCAGCTCTTTAAGTAAGAGAACCATGAAATGCTGATCTCCAGTAGCTCTTTGTTCATCCCAAGTAGAGGGATCACTCCCTGGGCTTTCTCTGTGGCTTTCCCACTGAGTTTCTCCCTAGGCCTGCTCTTGCTCAGGGTGTCCCACTGATGTGAGACTTAATGACAAGCTGCTCTGTGCAGTGTGGGACACGTCATCTCCATGTTAGGGATGACGGGAGCAGCCAGCCTGCTGGCAGGCATCCCCCATGACATATCCCCTGCCCCACCCCAGCCTGCAGCCCAGGGGCTGTATCCCTGCCACGCTGTCCGTTCCCTCCTGCTCCTGGCTCTGCAGACCCTGCCTGGAGCCCTTGGCTTGGGGAGCAAGGTCAGGCCTGTCTGGCAGCGGCTCAGGCTTTGGGGAGGAGCAGCAGGGCTGCTGTGCTTTGGCTGCCAGCTGGCACAGCACGCCAGGCACTGAGTGGGGACCAAACACACTCAGCTGAAATGTCACAAATAAAACATTCCCACAGCCTGTTTGCATTTGCCTGGCTTCACAAAGCACCTTGACTTCAAGGTACCTGCTCACTGAGTGCTTGAATTTGGCTTGAGTGTCTGGTAGCTTTTGTTTGCAAGTTTTAATTTTGGCAGAGGTTCACTTGTGTCTGTTTTTTTTTTTTTATTTTTAATTTTGTTGAACTCTCTGGCTAAGGATAAG
>JAOXXN010000205.1:15551868-15587678 GCA_026770055.1 Myrmophylax atrothorax
GCTGCTACTGCAATGAAAATGCTTGCTGTCATGTTAATTAATGCATCCCCTTGTCAGTCCTTCATAGTCTTCCATCTCCCTGCCTCTACCTTTGTCTCTTCTCCTCTCCTCTCTTTGGGTGGTGACCCCTCTGGATGGATCTGAGTGTGCCCAGAGCCAGCCCTGAAAGTGCTTCTACAAAAACAAAGCTTGTGAAAACATGAGAGCATCCCAACCACCTCTGCCCTGGTATGCCATCACCTCACTTTCACTAGATGCTGGGGCAGTGCAGATACTGAATATCCCACCCAGATACCTATTGCCTTTTCCTTGTGTCCCTTATCCCAATTAAGAAGAGAGCAGTTACCTGCCCATGGTCTGATGATGTGCCCATGCAAAGCCCAGAAGTCCCTGAACATGTTGCATATATTAATAATTTTATCCCTAACAGACTTTCCTATCCAGTTTGAACTTCTTGTCCCTCCAAGAACAACTCAGGAAGGATCCCATGGAAGTTCTCACTGCCATGGGTATTCTTAGGTCTCCATCAGGAAAGGCATGGGAATCTCTCCAGGCTATTACATCAGCCTTGCAAATGACTCACTTTGGATATCTGCACTTTCTGTTGCTGCTGAGGACACAGCTGGGTTGGAGAGCTTTGGTCAGACTCATCTTTACAGAGGGAGAAATGAAGGCTGAGCCAGCTCATGGTGTAACCACAGTGGGTTCAGTAGGGTGTATCAGTGTCCCAGGGGATGTCTCTGTGATGGATTTTGTCTACATGATATTGAAATTAAGAAGTGGTCTGATATTTTTCTTCATCTTCTGTGACACACCACCTCCCACCTTCTGGTTTTTTTGTTCATCTGCAGAAATTTTAGTGTTTGTGCCAGTGAGACCACAGCAAAGTCTTTTTTATCCTGTCCCATTGCTCATTCTGGAAAGTTGGGCCAATTTAATTCACTCATAACCTTATTATATCAGAAAATGAGCTCCAAAGTTTCATTTCTTCTCTATAGTCTTGTGGTCTTTCTTCTTTTTTTCAGCATTTGTTGGTTTGCCCATTCTGAAATTCCATTTTCAGGAGATGTGCTCCTTCTGGGTGCATTTCTCCCATATTTTAGTTATACCTTTGTGGTATTTTATTTCAGTTTTTGAGCAGATGAGGTCCTGATTGACAGTCCAGATTAAGCAAATTCCCAGCTCATGCAACCTGATCGTCTCTTCCTGCTCTGATTTTGGTGTGTGCATCACACAAGTTGATCTTGGTGTGAGATGGATTGGCTTGAGAACCACGTTGCCCTCCTTATGCTGTGGCAAATGCCGATGCTGTGGCATTTCCAGTGCGGGGAGATCATCATCATCTCATCATACTCTTGAGCTGCTCAGTCTTTCACCTCCTAGCTTGTGCAGCTTGAGCTTTGCTTTCCCATGGGCAAAACCTGCTGGAATGGCAGAGATGCCTCGGACATGAATCCAGTGACTTCTCTCAGCAGGCGATGACACCTGTCCTGTGGTCCAGGTGCCCCCATAACACTCCTTGAAGCTGCAGGCACTTACCCACAGTGGTTAAAAACACTGTCCCTGGATGGGAAGAGAAAGCCCCCGATGCTGCTCTTACTTTAGGCCACCTGTGCCAGGCTCCAGTCTCCTTGCACTGCACTCTGAACAGATGTTACAAAACTTAACAGAGGCATGAGATCCTGCAGAGGACTTTATCCGGCACAGTGGCATTTTGCAGCTACAATAATCTCCCCTTAGCACTTCCAGTTGTGTCACTGTTGCAATTAGCAACGTGTTTATAACACAAAAAGAGACCGATAAGAGCACTCAGACTGGTTCCTGGTCATTGAGCAGCAGGGTTTCTAACTTTCATTTGAGCAGGTTTGTGATTGTTTGGGCTAAAGAAAAAGTGACATCAACCCTTAAGAAATGGCCAGGGAATTATTACAGTGCATGGGACTTAGGGACTAAATGGTCTTCTAAGTTCTTTGTGATATGGCAACCCTATTCTCATGTCTCTTCAAAAATCAGTGTTAGATTTCACTGAAAGCAAATTTATTTCTCCTAGATTCATAAAATGATGGAGGCTGGAAGGGAATTCTGGAGGTCACAATCTTCAACCGCCTGACTAAAGCAGGTGGTTTTATCTTGGCACAGAGCTGCAGTGGCAGAGAGCTAAGAAGTCTTGAAAACCATGCAGGAAGATTTCAATGAGGCACTGAAAAGGGTCATAAATAACTAACTGATATTAACTTTTGAATGATCCTCCCTGGTCTGAGCTGCTGAGCCTTCCTCCAGGGTCTTCTGCTATATAAAGGGGTTTTTGGTGTTTTCTATTCTCACCAGGATGGTGTTGGGGTTTGTACAAATTAAGTGTTCAGCTGACTGTTGCATGTTAGCCTTTGAAGCTGCAGTCATACAACAGCCCTTTGGAGAGCTGTTTGGGGTCAGAGTATTTTCTCCTTGAATCCCAGGATCATTTAGAAAGGTGGCAGAAACACACTGGACAACGGCTCCTTCAGACACTTATTCTAAAGGAGAGATTGAGTTTTTTATGGTATAAGCTGTTTTATTATATTCCATTGTTACTCCATGCTTAATTAGTAGCTTGACTTTTCTTTGCCTTCCCATTTCTAATTTGTTCCCAACCTTCCTCTGCAAAAAAGAAAAAAACCCCACTCTTTAAAACAGTTGCCACAATTCACCATAATTTTTCTGTTCTTCCCTTTCTGGCCCCACAACCCCTCTTGCTCCCCTAAGGATGCCATACCAAGAGCCTTGCTATGCCCTGGTGTGTCTGGACTGGAGGTCTCCATGGCAGTGCTAAGACACCTGCTCGTGGTGTCCCCATCCTGCACTGGGTGAAGTATCCAGATGTGTCTGAAAGAGCATCTGCTCCCTCAGCACATAGAGGTCCTCATTCACAAGGTAGGCTGCAGTCCTTTGTGTTTACAGAGAAGCCTGGCTTTGAATCCCAAGGTAATATGCCTGCAAATGGCCTGTGGCTGATGGAGGAGCTCTGTGAACACAGTCATTCCCAGTGGAGCCCCATTCAGGTGATAGTTCTTCATTACTCCTGGGATGCAGGGGCTGGAAGGAGGTGCTCTTTGACATCCCAACGAAGTATATTTTTCCCCCCCAATTTAAAAATGTGTGTTACTTACTAGTGTAAATGAAGAACAAAATGGAGAAAAGTCTGTGATGAAATATTTAAGTTCTTCACATCTTAGTTTTTTCATCTCTGTACCTCCGAGGGACAGCACACTATCAGAGTCTGGCTTTGTAGTGCCAGATAGCAGCAGTATTTTGTCTGTGCTTGTAGTACCTCCTCAGCCTCCAGCCATGTGCTGCTGCCAGCTGAGCCCCCCGTGCTGGGGGAGCCACTGCCCGGTGTTGAATCCCAACACACTCACAGCACAACCACTTGTTACCAGAAGGCTGAATTAATCAGCTTGGAAAATTTATTAGATTAGCAAGGAATGACAGTGGCCCAGAGAATGAACTCTGGCAGAGGGGCTGAAACAGAAATGGGTTTCTGTTTGTCCCTAGGAGAACTTTGAAGTGTTTTATTCAGAAAAAAACCCTCCAATAAATGGCATTACAGAAATGTGGGGACTGCTTGGGGGCTATGAATTCGTGACTATTAAGGTTAGATTTCCAGAGACATCTATTTATTCTCCATCCTCAGTTTCTGTGGAAAGTCAGTGGAGAGCATTTTAGTGGTCCAGCTCTTTCAGCAGGTGAAAGAGAGGGTGAACAGGCACACCTCTCCGTGGAAGGATGAGCTTTTAGGGGACTACAATGGATGCAAAGGCTGCTGTGGCCTCACTACCTGCTGCCCCAACCCTGTTCTTTGGCAGACCTGCCCAAAGACTGCAACAGCCAGGATTAGTAAATGTTAATGGACTCTCTTTGCATAGAAGTAGGATAAGATGGGGAAAAGCAAATCATACCCTCCAGATCCTTTTTTTTGGAAAGTCACAGCAGCAATTCAGAATATGCCTGAGTAGTCTGAACCTGAGATTTTTCTTCTGACATCTAGGAGAGCTTTTCATTGATGGTGTCTTGCCTCTACATGTGTGCATGACTGGCAGCCATACAGAAACATTTTGCCTTCAGAGCCAGCAGAGATGAAGTGCCACACAGTGCAAATGAGATGCTGACACAATTCTTTCATGTGCTTGCAAAAATTCATAGCAAAAAGCTTTCCCTCCCTGCCTTCTCCCTCATTGTGGCTGCAGTGCAGGCTGACCCCATGGGCTGGGTTTAGAACTGAGCAGTGCCCCTTCCAGCCCCCTGGGCACTGCCCAGCAGAAGACAATCCTGCAGCTGCTCTTCAGGCCTCCTCTTGGCCTGATGATGCCAGAACAGCATCCAGGTATCTGTCAGGCACAGGGGTTTCTGCTCTCTGTCTGGAGAAATGAACTGCACAGCCTGAAAGGTGAAAATCTGTTTGCTGGGATTCATGTAGTATCAGGAAACAGAGTATTACAGACAGGAAAAAGAACAGACATTAAGTTCCCAGTCCTGGTCTTTTTCTGTGCTATTACACCAGGAAGAAAACCCACTGTGACAAATGGACAGTTGAAATAAGAAATGTCATTACACCAGGCTGCTCTATTACAAAAACATGTCTGGTCAGGTAAAACAAAGATGTGTGGCTTCTTTATCTTCGGTGTAAACCAGTCCAAGTTTCACCTTCAAGGTACAGTTTCCTGGCTTGTAATTTATACTGGATCTGTGATTTCACAAATCAGCCACCTTTCTTCCTTCATTATAATAATGAATTTAAAAGCAGAGAGTAATACTATCTAGGGCTAATTCATGCCTGGAAATTTTTTATCTGGAGCTGCAGTCTTCATTACCTGCATTTTCTATTAGTTGCTTGAAGGTGTGCATTTCTCACAGAAACTACCACATGAAGATGTGAATAACACATAACAGAAAACTGAGGAGAAAAAAAAGACCTCTTACTGTTCCTCGAAATGGAATTTTATCACTGAAAAAAAGCAATACCTGGTAGCAGCTTTGGGTCTGCTGAGCTGCTCCTGTAATATTGTCATATATGTTGAGCTTAATTTCTTTCTTGCTCCAACATTTTATTCTGCTGTCACCAGAAGCAGGTTCTTGAGACACTTTTTGGGAATGCCCAGAGTGGTACTGTTGCTAATGCTCTGAGGTCTGAGGTGCTCATCCCAGTTCACTGTGACACAGTGGAAGCCTCACCTGTCCAGAGCTGGATGGCGTGTTATGTATTAAGCTCTACTGAGAAACTACAAGACTAGGAAGACTTCTATCATCAGTGTATGATCATGAAAGCATAGCCTGGTGTAAGGGGGTGAGAGGGATTTTTGGACAATTCTGAGAATCTGAGCAGTATGGGGCTGCACGTGGAGTTACAGTATATCAGACTGTGTCCATGGTCACACTGTGGTGGACAGATGGCTCTTCAGGAAGGAGATATGTGTGTGGTTATGTGAGTCCTGAGGGTTTCTAATTGCAAATGTTATGAGTATTCTTATTGCATTAATACAGGTATTAATATATCATTGATATAGCATATAATATTTAAGTAATTATACTAATATTGAGCAGGCAAGTGAGAGCTGAATGTACACATTAGTTCTTCCTCATCCTGCTATGTTATGCAAACCCATAGGAAAATTATTATCTCATTCACATAATAATATTGAGTAATATCTCATGCACTGAGCTAATTACACCCAGGTCAGGTGTGTCTAAATTAGTTGCTGTTCTACCTAGCAGCCAGGTCTGAAGAGAAACAAATGTCTGACTTCAATTTGATTTAGTCCTGGCTCTGCCTCTGCAGTGTGGCACAGCTGCATCCTGCACCTTCAGTGTTGCACCTGGAAGGGAATGTTTCTGCTATTCCCATAGGGAGCTGTGGGATTTAATGGATGTCTAAAAGACATTTCGGGGCCACAAAGGCTGGGTACTGAGAGGAGCATTGTGAGAAATGCAGAGCTGATAAACAGTTAAAGAAAATGGAAGGATATGAATTGAAATCTCTGTAAGAAAACTCCAACCTGACCCAGAAAGACCATATCTTCCAAACTTCACAAGCTCTTGGGCAATTCCACTGAAAACATTGACTGCAAGTGCCTCTGTGCTTTGTATTAATCCTCAAGGCAAAAGTAAGGTCACTGCTGCAGAAAAAAGTGGTAGCATTTTCATTTTAAAACAAGCCTAGGGCTTATTGAATCTTTCTCTAATTAGGAGGTCTTTTTTTTTCATCTCTGTTCTCCTCTCCACCGTATGCTGCAAGGCTGGTTTGTTTCCTTGGCCTTGAAGAAGGGGAAAAGCTTTTGTGGGAGATTTTTAAACTTCACAGGTCTTTTCCTTCTGGCTTGTATTCGATGGTTGTGCATAGTTCATAGAGAGCAGGCTGTGAAGTGTTGCTGTGTATTCAGGAGCCCCTGGGAAGATGCCTCCTGCTTCCCTTTGTGCTCCACTCAGACCATGGCCCCTCACACTGTTCATGTAACTGAATGTGATTGGGAATATGGGTGACCCCCAGAGAAGGGTCTCTGGCTCCCTCTGATAATGCTGTTACAGTTCTAAGGCAGTTGCTGAAGCTTTGTGATTGAGGGCATTCTTTTGGTGAATTTTGGCTTTCGAGGCTTGAGATTTGAAAACGGTATGTTTGATCCCTGTTAAGGGAACAAAGGCCAAAGGAAAGTGACTTTGCCAGTTTCTGCAGGTTGTGGACTAACTTGCTGCCACAGGGTAAACCCTCCTCTGCTGTCGTGAAAGAGTCTTTGCTCTGGCTTGGGCACTGGTGGATGTAAAACTGGGGTTTACCACTGTGTTGGAAGCTCAGTTAGGAAGAATTATGCTTTCACCACCCAGGTCTCAGGCTGGAGTGAGCTGAATGGTTCCAGGACACAGTGCTGCATTTATGGGCATTTGGGGACATTTCTTCTCAGGACTGGAGCTGATGTGAGGGTGAGTGGGTGCCCACAGGCAGGCAGGGTGGGAGCAGGACTGGCAGCAGCTGGAGGGGAGGGGTATCGGGCCATGAGTGCATGTGTTTACTGGGATGGTGTGTGTTGACTTCTTACATAAGTGGGGATGGACTGTACCCTCCATGAATCCCACTCACTCATAGTCTATGTGAATATAACACCCAGCCAAGTGTCTAGGGAGGTGTCTCACATTTCTGCTTAGGTTATTCACTTCTTCCTCAATCAAGAATGAACTTCAAAACGTAGGAAAAGACTCCATTTTGGCTATCAAACTGTCATCATCTTCTCTGGGTTTTTAATTTCCTCTACCTCTGTCCCATTAACACTAGGTAAGTGTGTTAGAAAGATAAAAATCAACTTACAACTTTATGGACAATTGATTGGAAGAAAGAAAACAGAGTGCTGAGTATAGCTGGCTCAAGCCTGCATATAACCTCTTAAAAATTATTTACTAGATACTCAATAAAGTTTGCCAGAATAGCCTGTTAAAATTGCAGAGGCAGAGCCTTGGGGGAGATTTCCCTGCTCCACTCTGTGCCAGCCCAGCTGCGGCTTTTGGTAGCATTAGGAGTAAACACAGCTCCAATTGACATACTGTTGCTTTCTGTTTGCAGCAAATTTAAGTATGATATTTATAGGCATCTCTGATCTCCTTTGATCCACTCTTTCCATTTGAAGAAGCTGTGCTTTGAAAAAAACCACCATCTTCCTCTTTTCAGTGGCAGAAATAGAGAAAAAATGCCAAGACACCAACTTTCAAAATGCTTCTGATGCCTTTCATGTTTATTTTAACGCCTAAAAAAATATCTGAGATACCAATCCAGCAGCAGACATGGATAAGCAAAGCAGCAGCAGATCTTGTTCCACATCAGTTTATGGCTAACATGTCTCTAGTGCCAGACTATGAGGTTATCACACATACTCTCACCTAGAACATAAAGTCCATGCTGGAGCCCAAGCATGCTCACCTTCTCCATTCATATTCACGATGTGCCATAATATTCTGTGTATCAAGAACCATTATTAGCTCTGACTGACAAATGGATTTCTAAGCTAATGTATGTATGTCACACATGGATCACAAGAACTTTGAAGTTAAATGAATTCCTGGGAGCTGAGCTACTTCTGTTACAGCACAGCATTAAAGCACTCAGCAGCTGGTAAGTCGAAGGTGAAGGTGCCTCCCTATTGCTGGAAGCGCTGCTGGTATCTGGAAGAGGAAGCTGTGCTATGAGCAGCTACAGGTGGGCTGGGGAGGCTGCTGCCTCTGCTTGGCTCTCCCAGTGAGGGGAAAGAAGCACAGTACTGGATCCAAGAGAGGTCCTCAGAGAAGAAAATATAATGGCCCCCTCTGAAATACCTTGCCTAAAGCCTGTGAGACTACAGAAGCTCAGTAAGGCTGCTAACTGGGTTTCTTGAGCAAACAATGCTCATCATGCCAAGGCACACAGTAACCAAGATTCTCCATTCCCATCCGAATGGCGCCCTCACACCTACTCTGGGCACCCACACCACGTGTGACTCCTTTGCCTGTTTTTAAAAGAAAATGTAGTCTTGAAGGCAAAGGTGTTCATAAAGGATTTATACCAGAAACAAACCAGAACACGCTCAGGGTGGGGCCCAGAGTCAGCTGGACCATTCACCTGATGCTGGATGAACAAAAACTTCTTGGCTCATGAAACCTTCTCCCTGTTGCACATAAGCTATTTACACATCTGGAATGTCGTTTTGCACTAAGGCTGCACAAGGCATAGCTCAACTGATGTTGCTTGCTTTGTGTTCACAACAAACCATCAACAGATGGTTTCTTGTATCTTTACCTCTATGTAATTTCACAATCCTGCTCAAGCAGTCACTAACAAGCATAACATGGAGACTGAAGTACAAACATCATCCGCTCATGTTGATAGTGCAGCATGAAAAGCCTTAATGAAACCATTGTTCTATTGATGCAATCAGACCACAGTACACAGTCACAGCCTGCAGTGTTTTACCAGTTCAGAGCCATCAGTTAAGTGGTAATCCTGGCCAGCACAAGAGCATGCTTGTGTTCTGAGTTGAAGAATAAGTGTTGATAGAAGCCATATAAATATATATATACACCTCAACAGCACCCAAAAGGCAGCAATAATAGCCTAGTGCAGTTCTTTCAATATTGTGGTATCTTCTGTAGCCCAGCTTCTTCATCCAAATGAAACTCTCTGGCATGAAATCCACTGGAAAGTGCATGTCAACCCTGAACTCACGTAATTGTTATGCCTCATTAATTTGCTGTGTTTATTTGAACTGGCTGATGTGTTCATAAAATAAGTAACCTAACATTTTAAAAAAACAAATCTTGCTTCATGGAGCTTTCAATGGCTCTAAGTGAAAACTGTTTTGTTGCTTGTTTGTCTTTCTCATTGGAATGCAATGGATACCTTACAAATGAAAAGGACTGGAAAGGTGTGTAATTTATGAACCAAGATGTAGTTCTAAATAATGCCTAATTAAGTTCATTCATGACCTGGCACATGCTGTTTAGCTTAGCCTGGGCATTTGCAAACCACTAACACACATTTTAATTGTAATAATTGCCACTGGCAGCAATTATTTTTGGGAAGGTGGGTAATTCCAATCAGTAGAGAGAATTTGAAACGTGAGGAGCACATGTCCTGTCTCTTTGAAATACCAATAAAACCAGCTGCACACCAGTGTGACAAATACTGAACTTCACTTTGTAGGAGCGATGGTGAGATTTGGAGAAGCTTAGAACATATTCTCAGGCCCTTCAAACCACCTCTTTCACCAGCAACCTCAAGGGCAGATCTAGAGGGAGTGATCAAACATGCTGCCAGCCAAGAGGCTGCAGGACAGGCTGCTTTTGGAAGATGTGGGTGTAAGACACTGATAGGGTGGGGTAGTGCAATATCCTTCACATTATTGCTGTGACGCTGAGATGCAGTGGCTGCGTCTGCTGACTCTGGAGGCTCCTGACTGCACGGCAGGGTTTGTTAGCTGGGCCAAGAGCCAGCACCCTGCCACGCTGCCGAGGATGCTCTGCCAAGCTCTGAGGGAGCTGTTTATGCTGGCGTGAACTGCCTCCATGTTTGATTTCTGGAAGATGGAAAAAGCTGGACTCCTGTCCAAAAATTCAGAATTGAGTATAAGATTGTTGTCAAATGCTGCAATTAGATGCAGAACTGAGGAAGAGGAATAAAGCACATCATTATTTCTTTGTTAAATTAACTTTTCCACCCAAAGCCTGTGATGCTCACTGGGAAGATGTCACTTGTAATTTTTTTCCCATGCACTCAGCATGGTTCCGTCTTACAGGCACTTTAGTACTGAATTAATTACTATGTTAATGGATGTCTATAGTCCATTAGTAAATTAAGGCCTGATGCTAATTCTCTTGGGGGGGACGGAGAGGGGTGTCTCTTTAGTACCAAATCATTCAGTTCATTGCCAATGGACTCTAAATGTTCAAAGGCAAGAGAGAGAAGTACATCAAAGACACTTTAATTTGAAAAGCATGGGGGAAGCTGATCTCTAGGCCTCTCCATCTTACAGCAGCAGATAAATTAGCTTTGAATTTATAATCAACCACATCACTAGGGAGTGGGCATGATGAACCTGTACCACCAGGCATTTTCTTCAAGTAAGACCTAACCCTGTGGGTTTTGGAAAGGATACAAACAGCCTGAAATTTTGTGGGGATATCAGATTAATAAATGAGGCTGTTCCTGCCCACCCTCCAAATGCAACAGATTTGATCATGCTTGAACTCCAAAATAAATTCAGGGGAAGCCAGTGACAAAAGGGCAAAGAAAACAAAGGCAGGAGTAAACACAATATTGTTACCATTTGCACAAGTCTGCTTTGGACCTTGCCCAGAGGTCCTTGAATCCTGTATTTGCCTGTACATGTCAGGAGTGTTGCTGTAAGTAGAACTGTCATTTCAGTGGGGTTTGGGGTGACCCCGTTGCAGTGGCTGCAGGGAATGTGGGCTGCTCTGCTGCCTGTTAAGGAGACACAAGTAACAGCTCAGTGCTCCAACCCACCAATACTCAGCTCCTGCCAGAGCATTGCTGCCTTTTCTGCGCTATGAATACAAGCCACGCTCATGCATTTTACCTTTAATAGTATACAAAAATGAAATTTGCTCCGTAAGGGATGCAATCATAGTCCAAAAACTGTTCACGTGGGTTTTTCCTCTCTGCCAGCAAAAATATAACAGTTAATTAGGCTGGAAAACCCAAAGGAAAGTGAATTCCAATGGCCAATCATGGAGTGGCATGGAAAATATCTCCATGACAACAGAAATTTATAGCACTTCAATTTTAATATATCAGAGGACAAGGGTAATTTCACAGGCACTGTGCTGAAGATATACCCCTTTCTCTTTCTCTTGATAGTCCCTGGATTAAATGTGAGCCACGTTAGTGAGGTCCCAGATGTGACAGTGAAAACAGCATTATGAAACCTGAAAGTTCTGAATGCAAATACACTACCAAGGTAAAAACTTACTCTTGTTGTGTAGTACAAGCATTTGTGAGACACTGCAGTATATCAGAGAGATTTCTTCACACATTTTAGAACACATTTTATTAACATAGGGCTCAGCTCAGTACATGAGGCACAAGGAGGTGCCAGTTCCCATCCCAAGAGCACAGTCCACCTCTTTCACAGGTTATTGCTAATTGTCATCTTTTGAAGTTAGTGTTTTATAATCCATCATGTATTCCATGGTGAAAAAGAAAAAAGAAAGGAAAAGATGAGTTTATAGAGTATGGATAAGTACCCCAAAGTCTGGCCTACGTTCTCTGCTAATGATGAGCAGCAGTATTATGCTTCCATTTTAAACACTGCATTCAATATATTTTGTAAATATATCCATGGACATGAATATGGCTTGTAGAAAATGTCTTGTAGATTTAGTAGGGGATGAGTCAGTTAGCACCCATAGATATTTCATTGATGATTTCACTGAAATTAATCTGTATTTGAAGTTAAAATTAAATGTAAATATGATAGCATTGGCTGTTGGCAATAGTTAGTTTTTTTCCTTTTAAATCCTAACAGTGTGTCAGTTTTGATTAGATTCAAAGGATGCTCCTATACGGAGCTTTTGGGCAGCCCACTAGTTTGCCTACAAAGAACTCATCTCTCATTTTCACACATCTGAGCATGTTTTGTGGGGCTCCTTCCAGCCAGCCACACTTTGGACTTGTCCTATTGGGCAGCCCCAGCTGAGAGTGTGCAGGGAGAGATACGCTGTCTATAAACATGTGAGAATGGCAGGGTGAGGAACCACCACAGCCTTCTGGTTTGTTTTCTGTAATACAATACGGAAAGCACTAACAGGATTAGCCTTTTGTGATGAGTGATAACAATATATTAAAAACAAATGTTAATAGGCAGCGTGAAATTGCTAACAAAGTAGAAAATTGCTAATAAAATTCAATGGAGCTAATTTAAACTTTGATAATGCATCTAGCTTTGAGAGCCCTTTTCCACCAAGCAAGCTGTGGATAGTGAAAGAAGAGGATTTTCATTGCAGAGCCCAAGGCTGCCAATCTTTTTTATTCTTACACTGTTTTACTGCTGTAAAGTGACCTCTGGCACCTGGAAAGTGAAAATTGCCATGCTTTCAAATCATCCAAACAGGACTAAATGCTGCCTGAATGAGTAACCTGTGTGGAAATCAGTGTGTGCAGGTACCTACCCAACCCTCCCTGGGCCACAGGGCTCTCCAGTGATACAGAACAAACAAGAGTGGTTGGAAAACTCAGCTTTGGGGCTCATTTGGTTCACTTACACATATAGCTCTGGACAGCTCTAAAGTTATCCAGGGTCCCAATGAATTTGCACAACTGGGAGGAGAAAACAGAAATCTGGGTGAGCTGAGGGTGTGGGGGCTGGAGTCAAAGTAAGATGAGACCTGGGGAGAGCAAAGAGCTGATACCTGCCCCACAATAGCCTGGGTTCTAGCTCTGTAGGGCAACTTGGCTGATTTAGTCCTCTGGCCATGATGTAACTGTTTCAATCTTAAGAAAAGCATTAGAAATTCCTTTACTTAAAAAAAAATAGATTCAAAACAAGGCCAGACCCAAACACATTGTGTGGAAAGAAAGCTGAGAGTAAGGGCAGAAAGACCAGCCAGTGCATGGAGGGAAAATTGGTAAAAGCAGACAAAGGAATCTAAAATGCAGAACAAATTAATTAATTGGGCAAACAGCAGGGCAAAAAAAGAGACAGACCTGAACAGAGACCTGTGTCCTGTAATAACTCTTCCCAAACTACCAGATTAAGGGAGAAAGTAGAGATCAAATGAGCTAATTTAAGCAGATACCAGGCTCAAAGGATAATGCGAATCTTAATTACTCACGCTTACTCTTCCTTCTCTTCTTAACTAAATGAATTTCCCAGGCAGTATTTCTGAGTTTTGCCAGACAGGAACCCAACTGCACATTTCAACCAAGGGCTTTGGCAAGGTCCTCTTCCTCAGCACGTTCTTTCCATTTTTCCTTAGATTCAATTATTTTCCAGCCTGGCCTTCTACATGCTCCCATGCTGAAAATCACTTTAAAAGATATTTAAGAATGTTCTGTGGAGTGGTGCCATAAGGCCCCTGCACTGCTGTCAGTTGGGGATGTCCTTCATGTTCACCCAGCTCAGTGTTCCTGGACCTTACTCATTACATCCCCTTGGCTATAGACAGAGGTCCTGCCACTGTTTCTGTTGTACCCAATTTCAGCAAGCTTTTAGGAGCACTTAGAAACATTTTCCCACTCACATTTGAGCTTTGATGTACTTCCTCAGTGTGGGGGAGACATTTCAGAGGGGTTTGGTTCCCCTGGGACACTTCTTCTCCTTCACGTGAATTTGACATTTGCAGCTGTGGGGCCGCCCACAAAGAGCTGTGCTGGGGGAGTTCAGTTCTGAGGAATGTCCATGGCTCACATGAGCTCGAGACTGAGCTTATTTCTATTTCATATGAATTTTCAAGATCTCAAAGAGTCACTGCATCTCCATGGGAGTAAATGGGAAATGCATGTCAAGCGAGGTACGACAGAAAATTACCTTTTTAAATAGGTTTGCATTGTAAATGAGTAATCAGTTCACTGATAAGATATAATGACTTGGGACCACAAAAAAGATTCAAGGAAAGGCAATGTTTTTCTTTTGTCTCACAAGTGACTCTCAGCTGGAAGAACTAACACTCTTCCTAGAACAGCAACTATAGCAACAGGAGGATTTGACTGAGTAAAGGTCAGAGAGTATAAGCTGTTTTTCACTGCTGATTTTAACATGCCATCCTCACAATTGGCTATTACTTGTGGTGTTAGGAACCCTTTGCTGTGATTATATTTCATCTGTGATTATATTTCATTTAGCACTATGTTACACTAGTGCTAAATAATTAAAGCTGTCAGCAAAAAAATTGAAGTATCTATGCACATTTGAGAACAACTTCAAAATAATATGATGTCCCAGTTATCTCAAGAAAATTACTAACAAAAGAAGCTGTCCACAGGGCAGGGGAAAACATGTTTTGAGGGCATCTCTTATATTTTGCACAGCATTTTGCATAGAACATTGTCACCAGTGTCAGTCATATGAAATTTCCTGGTAACTAGAGGTGCACAATTTCTCTAAGTGGGGTTAAAATTCATACACCCATGATCAAGGCAGGGAAGATCAGGCAAAGGGGCGTTCCTGTACCCAGCCATTTTTCTCATTATCCCATTTGATTTAAGGAGGGAAAAGGTACATGACACATTTTAATCTTCATGTCTCAAGCCATGTCCTGACCTGCTGTGCTGCTTTCTGAGTGCTGTCAGATGTGTCAGTTCAGAGCTGACTGTGTCCCACTAGAATGCAGGCAGAGAGAGGAAAGGTTGAATGTTGTCCCTCCTCTGTTCTTCCTCACTGAGCATCCATGTGTTCACTCTAAGGTCCTTTTCTGTTAATCTGTGAGCACAACTATCACGCTATTTTTGGCAGTGGAGGAGGTATTGAGAATGCACAACTTGCTTTGTGGCCACAATAAAGATTAAACTTTAAGGAACATTGGCACAAGCTTCTCTAGTCATGAAATTCAGGCAGAACACAACAAAAGGAGCAGCAGCACTTTCCCTGGGGATGGAAGATCTGTGTGTCTGTACTGCAGGGGCACTCAAATGTTGTGGGCTGTGTGTTTGCTCTGAACGTGCTTCCCCTCAGTGTCAGGCTGTGGTGGGAGCTGGAGGGATCCCACTGCCAGTCATGGCTTTCATGTGCAGGGAGGGACACATGTGCAGCTATCAAGGTCTTGCTGTAACAGAATCATGCCAGAAATTCCTTTCTGACCTTAACACAACTCAGTTTTTCTAAGGACACAAAATCTCAGCACACAGGTCGGTACAACAGGCACCAGTTGCTCATATTGTAGGACTTCAGCAGGATTGTGTGAAAAATGTGCACCTAACTCGCTAAAGACAAGAAAATACAGTGGCAATACTCTTTGTATAACATACTGGGGCTGGCAGAGCTTTCACAGGGCTGTAAGAACTGGCTTAGCTTTGCAATAGCCTCCCATAGAAATGTTGTTCTGTTTCCTTCTTTCAATACATCATTACACCTATCTTTTTAGTTCCTCTGCATCATAAAGGAAATGTGTGCCTTGTGGGATTCTGTGCAATAATACCCCTGTAGCTCATGCTGAAGTTAAAGATAAACCCTTATCTTCCCAGGGTTGCTGGCATGAAGCTCCACAAATCCTGAAGCCACTAAACACGCACAGACTCAGGTCTCAGGGGAGCTCATACTCACACACTCAGTTACGCCAGTTTGTCCGAAGGCATTTACCTGGTCAAAGGCCCCAGAAACCTTGATACTATCTGTTTGCAATTACATGTACTAATTGGGCGCATAGCTCAGCAGGAAGGCTGCCATTTGCATACACAGGTGCCCCGGGATGTTAGTCATCTGTGCATATGCCAGGGTTTAGCTCCAGAGGGCAACTCAGCCCCATGCAGCCACTTGCTCACTCCTTCCCACTGAGGTGGAGGAGAGAATCAAAAGGGTGAAAGTGAGAGAACTTGTGGGTTGAGATAAGGACAGTTTAACAGGTAAAGCACTCACAAGGCCAAGATGATTTGCTCTCTAAGGCTGATGGAAAAAGTCAGCTTACTTTTCTGGAGCCAGAGCAGCTTTGGGTTGTCCTGCTGGAAACTTGGTTTTATCTGTGTTGAGTTTTGGAAGTTATCACATGCCCAGAGGCTGTGGTGGCTTTAGTTACAAGCATGTTAGTGTTTGTGAACCACATGGATCAGTTTAATATTTGGCTTTTTAATGAAGCTCAAATGTCTGCTTTTAATAAAATGGCCTGCAAGCAGTCAGATTTCCTCTTGCATAGGGTAATAAATGACTCATGCCTTCATGTCCCATTCCTTCCTTCAGGGCAGACATATAACAAGCTGCTTTGCCCCCTGTTTTTGCCTAGGGCTTTATTTCACTCTCTATGTGTACACGTATATAGATTCTGCATTATATACAGAGTGTAGAATAAAGTATACATGTGCACATGTATGTATTTAGAGTCTGGAGACAAAGAAATACATCAATATATAAATATAGGGAGTTAACATCTTGGCAGGGGCAATTCAGCTGTGGAGGAGAGGCTGTTGCTGCTAGGGTTGGCGTGTCCTGCAGGGGCAGCAGCAGAGCAGCACCCAAGGCTTGCCTGAGGCTCCATATTCCTGTCAGCACAGAGTCCATATACCTGCTAATCCATACATTGCTAAGAATTGCTAACTAAACCTTCAGTTCTTGGAAAAGGACATAATTTAATTCTTTCCCTCTGCCTTGATCCCTTGTTCAGTACAGTTTACCTGGCCCTGTCTTGGCATTTAACCATTTGTGGAGTTTCTATAGGATGATGGTTATCAAGTGGTCATACTGCATTGCTGCTTTCTGCTGCATCCTTGGAAGTGATGCCACTTGCTACAAGGACAGAAGATGTGCAGAACATTTTGCAAAGAAAATTCATCCTCCTATGGTGGGATTTCCACAAAAGGGCAGAAAATCAAGGCAATAAATCAAGTGCATAAATATTCACATCAAAGTCTAAACCTGCAGGGCACACAGAAAGGGTACATATTGTTAAATCTCTCATTATTTATTGTTTTATCAGACAGGGCTATTATTGCATTGTAAAGGATATATACTTTCCCCATCATAAGGAGAAGAGAATTGTACAGCACCATTAAATCAGGTTATAAATTGCTGAGATATACAGGGCTTGATCCTAAGCCCACTGGAGTGGATATGCTCTTATGGCTGAGAAGTTGTGCTTCTGGTCACATTTCCTGGCTACCCACCCCTAGTCCCTTTTTATTTCCAATTACCTAGAAGAAAATAAAAGACTTAAAGCATTACAGCTGTTGTTGTTTAAGGAAGTAGTGGTCAGCTTTTTGGCTGGAAACTGGGATTATTTGGGAAAAGTGGTGGACGTGCATTGTTGATCAAATGTTCAGGCTGTGTCTTAGTTCTGGGAATGTCTCAAGCAAAGAGGTTTGGTACTGAACGGGTGAGCCTTCCTGCAGCTGTAGTCCTTGGAAACAAATGAGGCCCAAATTCATCTCTGTTATCTCTCATGTGAACAATCTGAGGGGGGAAAAATTAGCAAAATATTACAGTCAGCTATTTCTGCTCCAGAAATACATGGCAGTGAGTATCTCACACCCCTCTGAGGCTTTTCCCCCTCCAAAATCCTGTAGCATGAGCAAAAAGGGAAGGCAGGACCCCACCTTTTGCAGGCAGCAGTGGGACCCACTGTGAGAAGTCCAGTATTACATTATGTGCATTGAGGGATGTATTTCCATCTATTTTTACATCTAGATCCTATTAGGATCTAGATCAGACCAATCTTTCAGTTTAATGGTCAAATGGAGAATAATAAGATATTTCTGTGAGTTAACCCGGCGCTTACAGAAGAAATGGGAAAATAAACAGCCAACAGTTCCCATTTGGGATCAAACAGGATTTTTTTTGTCAGATTGAAATTAAAATGATGTTTGGGTTGGGTTTTTTTTTTGTTGTTGTTATTCTCTTTTATCCTTCCTTAGAACAGACATTAAACTAGATTCCAAAGGAATTTACTTTAAAACCCAACAGCAAGGTTAAAAGCCAAGACATTGTGTGTTTTATCTGAGGAAAGAAAATGTTCCTGTAGTAGTCTCAAGGCTGAAAAGCAGGGATGGGCTGGAGTTGAACAGCTCTAGTCACAAGTACTGTGTAAGCACATGAGCACTGCCCAGACTCCTGGTCCATGGGCAGCCTCTGACCATCCCTCAGCTCACCATTCAGCAAGGGCGAGTCTCGAAGTGACTGTGACTGATCCTGGTGAGAAGCCAGTCCTTGCTGTGGGGAAATCAGACTCATTTGCTTCACATTAATAGTTTACAGGAAGAAAGTCTCATTTCCTCCATAAGTACAGCTTGGAGGAGCCACAGCTCTTTGTGGCTGCCCACGCTGGGAGCGAGAGGCTGCGCTGGGCACTGCGGAGTGTGCAGTCAAGTAGCACTTGAGAAAACCATGTCATGGAAGCTGTTGGTTTTTTTGGACTGTTTTCAAGCAATGAACTTTCTATGTTGGTTAACTCCTTCTAAAATAGTGCTGAGCCAAGTCCTGCTCTTCTGGATGGGAAAGCCTTGTGATTCACCGAGGAACCTAAATTGTGCTTGTATATTTCTTCCATCTCTTTTATACAAAATTGAAAGAATTGTTATAAATTAGACTCATTTTTTGCTCTGCCCTCCAAACAAAATGTTTTTATAATAAGAAAAGCATTAGGTATGAGTTCAGAAACATTTTGCTACAAACATATCTGCCTACAGAGAATGTACTGAGTGTAAGGGAGGCCAGCAGAGTTACATGTGGAAGCAGAAACTCTTTAGTGAGATTTGATCCAGAGGAGTAAAACATTCATAGTCACTGGCTCACAAAAAAAATCCCCCCCCCTTTTTTTTTCCTGCTCTGTGCAGCCCCCAGTAGCATTGCTGGCCTTTAGGAGCTATTTTTCAGCCCCTGAGACTGTGTAGGTGTTACACAGCTATCTGAAGGAGTCCAAGATTGATTTATTCTTGTCTAAAGGAGTCCTGGGGTGCACATGGAGGAGGGCTGAGCTCTGGGACAGAGCAGGGCTCCAAGAGGAGCACTGGTTCTCCATGTCCTATATTCCTCCATCCCCAGAGGTACCCAAACCTGAGCCTACTGGGAAAAAATTTGGCAAATGTCATTCTTCTTTGGGTAATTTTATTTTGACTGTATCCTTAAATAGAAAGATTTTGAATCAAATCTATTTCCACAGGAACCAAAGAGCTCAGGGTGTTTATTTATCTTCTTGTCACTAATAAAACAAAATTGCCTGTTAAAAATAGTTGTTGTGCCTTATGCAAACAGGCAGGGAATGATGCAGCAGACAGGCAATGAGACTGGAAAATGAGTGATCCCAAAAATTATTTCTCCATCTGCCATGAGGTTTGGTGAAGCTCTCAGATCTCTATTTTGCTGCATGAAGCCCTGGAGATAGAGCATCCTCCTGTCAGGAGGTGTTTGCTGCTGCCCGCGATGTCCCAGCCCTGTGGCCACCCCTCCCCAGGGCTCACAGCCCTCTGTGCCCCAGCCTGGCACCTCAGGCACTCACAGCTGAGGTGTGTGATGACCAGTGAGCCTTCCCTCCTGCTCTTGGGGCACTGCAGCACTAACATTCCTCTTCTCAAGCTTGTGCCAGACACGAGCATCCCTCTCAGCCCTTCTGGCTGCCCAGTAGGAACTTAGTGCAGATGAATGGGTTTCCCTCCCTCGCTGCTTAGTGGCTGTTCCACACAATCTGGCTGGGAACTACCGGTGCCTTTATGAAAACACTGGTAGGGCCAAAGCCTCAAAGAGGACCTGGGGTTTCACAATGGCAATCTCCTGAGGAGCTGATCAATTGAATATAAGAATTCCTTGGAAAACCAGTCATTTATTTTTCATTAGATATTATTTTTATTCCAGATCCTCCTGTCAGACACAACACAATGTATATATATATTGGTAAGTGTGGGGAGACACCCCTCCTGGTGCAAAGAGCCGAAGAGATGAGCTGCAGGGGCAGCTGCTCTTTCCTTTGCCAGCTGCACCCTGCTAACAACAGCCATTGTGCCTCCAGGGGGAGAAAAACCCCAAATCACTCCACGTGCTGGGGCAACCTAATCGGATATTCAATATTTGTGTAACAAGCTGCGACCAGGAGAAGGAGCAGGGCTGTTATAGCACTCCAAGGAAATGAGGATGGATGGACTCCCACAGTGTGGTGTGAGCTGCAGCTCAGCCAGCGCCAGCAGCAAGGAGGGCACCTGTGTGGTTTGCACCTGCCAGGCCTTGCAGCAAAGGTCTTGGTGCAGCTCCTGGTGGGTAAGTAGAGGAATGAGGCTCAAAGAACAAGAACAGGAGAAAGGATGGGACAAACCTGGAGAAACAGCATGACCTAAACCCCCACATCATCTTTCAGCTTCTCCATTAGTAACATTAGTTTCCGAATGCTTCATTTATGCCCAGCTAATGAAACCCAGGCACGTCCAGGGAAGATGCAGTGCTGGAGCACATGGAGTACATGAGGGAACTACTACATAGGCTTGCATTTGCAAAATGTTTTTAAACTGCACGTTTGTTGGCATATAAATGCAACATTGAAAATCATTAGAAATCAAAGAGCAGCAGGAAGCTGTGGACATGGCCTGCAATTGTCCTGGGACAGCATAACCCTTCATCTTTATCCACTGATCTGTATCTCTGATTATATCCACTTCAGAGAGATCTGCTGAGGGTTTTTCTCATGTGACACAAGCATCACCCAAAGGACTGTCACCTTCAAAGACACCAGTGCCTTTCCTGTATGTGTCCCCAGGACCCTCCATCTTTGTCCCTCATCCCACTGGAGCTGCCTGTAGCAGGCAAGCCCTGAGGCAGTGCATGGGGCATGTGCTAATATTTATCACTTTGCTGTTATTGATTAGTCCCTCAGGGACATACAAACAATTCAGTCTGAATAACAGCATCCAGTGAGTGCAGCTGCAGTCAGTGGCGACACACCAGACCCGCAGGGGAAGGGAAGAGCCTTCTCTGGAAACTTTCATGGATGGGCAGGTGCATTGCTGTGTAGGTGGACGTTTCATCACCCTCACCATGTGGTGATGGATGGGTGACAAACACCTCCAGAAAGACAGAATTGGAAAGCTGGAGCATGAAAGAGCTTTACAGATTTCCTGTGTTATGAAGCAAACCCCAGTGCAGGGCAGGGACACCACCCTGGGCTCTGGCTTTAGGAGCACAGCTTGGGATCCCCAGCCAGCAAAGGCTTCTTTCCTTTCTGACATATTCTGATGCTGCAGCTTATTGCCCATTTAGGTTGGGAGATGACAGCGCTGTCACACAGCTGTGCTTTTTCAGAGTAGTTAAAAAGCCATGTAGTAACCAAAACTCCCAAGCTTCTGATGAAAACTGTCTCAGGAGGGAGTTTTCTCATCAGAGTACTGACTAGTGTACTGCTAAAAGGCATATATTAAAACCCAGTACTCCAGATAACTCCAGCCCCAACTTTGCTGAAATCCAGAAGCAAATGGAATTCTTTGGAAATACACATTGCCTAAATATTCTGCGAGGCTGAGGTAAGTGAAAGGGTTTGTCCCAACTTGGTCAGAAATGTCACAGGGAGAATTCCATGCCATTCAAACTCACTCAGCTAACAGCACCTGCATGAGAGGTCTGAACCCTCCTCCACCAAAAGCTGAGCCCATACATCCTGTATCACCTTCTCCCATTGAGCTCCCATAGGAAAAATACTAAGAATTAAAGAAAACCAAATCAAAAGGAAAATGCCCCAGACTTATCCCTGAGATTTACAGACTATGCTCTGCATCTAGTTTGCACTTGAGTTGGTTTTACTGGCCTTTAAGCAGTTGTGACTCATAGTTCCCCCACCCCTCCTTATTTTTTTAATACTCTAGAAGATCTTCAAGGCTTGGTCTGGAGCTTTGTCAGCCCTGTGCATGGGCAGGATCTCTTCCATGACACCGTGGATCTTCCAGCATGCCAGAAAAAAGATTCCTTTAAACATAAGTACAGTGTAACTCAATTGAGTTAGTCCTGCTGCTGGTTGTGGGAGGAGAACCAGTTGCAAAGCAGGGAATGAATCACTTCAAAATGAATATTAAGCTTTTTTGGAGATGAAACCAGAAGAACTGAGTCAACACAGACTTTCCAGCCTGTGGGAGACAGATCTGCGTTGGATGGCAGCAGAAAACCCCTTATCACGCCCAGCACATGCCACAGGCATGTTTGGTGTGTGCAGCATCCTCATGGTCTGCAGCCCTGGCATGGGATAACCACAGGAGGGTTTGGAGCACCACAATGGCCATCACTTTATGGGCTCTCTTACCAACAGATTGCAGGGGTGAGCTGAGACAAAGTGCTCCAAGTCTTCCTCCACTCACTTCCCAGCGGCTGTGCCCCCACCTCCCCTCACAGGGGAATAAATCTTGCCTGTCTTTCCCTTGGCTGTGACAACACCAGGCTGCTCCAAAACACTTGTTCATCCCCATCTGGATGCAGTGAGACCGAGGTGGGTTCCCACATGCTCCAGGGTGTGTGGGACAGCCGTGCTGCCATCACCCTGCCAGGCTTTCTGCAGCGCACTGGGCTGCCTGGGGAGATTTTGGCAACAGTTGGTGGTTTTCCATGGGAACTGCTAGATAATGCTCGGGTTTCTGTGGAACCGCACTAAAAACATGGATGAACCTGTCCAAAGACACAAACTATACCACAATGTAATATGGACATGGAAAGGGGCCAGACTCAGCTCTTCTTTTGACAACAAAATAAAGGTTATTTCAATGTATTTTAAACAGAAGGTGCTTTTTGTTGTTGGTTCAGCTCAACCCATCAAAATTCCTAAAAGAATTAGAGGGAGAAGAGGAAGTCAGGGGTGGTCAGAAATCGAGCCAAAACATTAGGCAAATGAAAAGCCCCAGACTGTTTGTTTGCAGGCAGCAGTATTTGGGGTTAATGACACTTTTTATCCAGACTGGAACAGAGAAAAGGAAATTCTTACGACGTAAAAATATTGCTGTAACGTGAACCACAGTTCTCAGCCAGCTCTTGTTCTGAAGCTCTTTATTTGCCATGACTAATTTGGAGTTTCAAGTGTGGTCATTGCCTCACACGTGGCAGTGCCGGGGCACTCTGGGCACCAGGAGCCCAGGAAGAGAAAGCCACTGGTTCCCACCAGCAGTGCCAGCCCTGCCCTAGAGCCCAGAAATGAAACCCATTAACACAGTTTCTAAAATGCATTTCATGTGTGTGCATGGGGATGCTCATGCACTAAAATTAAAGTGTGGATACAGACTCAAATCACTGCCTCACTATTTCTCATCTTGCCCTATTTTTTTTTTTAAATTAATCAGCCCAGAGACACTGAGAAGCCAAGTGCCTTGACAGCACAGAGGTGATTTGGGAAGGGTTGATGGGCTGCAAAGCTCCTGGTAACAGGGCCAGCTCCTGGCTGAGCTCTGCAGTTGCCCCTGTTTTAAGGGTAAATATATTGTTAAATTTGTTCAGCTGACCATCACTTCCCATTTTCCATGCCCAGGAACAGCAGGCCAAGGCAGGCAGCACTTCAAACACAGGTGGTTTAAGAGTTCTCCCCTTGAACCATCTCCTTTGTGGACTGAAGAGAGTGTGTCCTGCTGCCACCTTCCCAGCACAGGCAGTGCCTCCCTCTGCCTTTAATAAGGATGAGAAAAGGGAACTTGAGTGGATTCTGGGTTCATTTATGGCAGTGCCACTTTTGAATGCCTTCAGTTCTGTGTGATGCACATCAGGCACAAGCTGAGATGCACCAGGCAGAGAGCTGGGCTAAAAATAAACCTGGAGTGTTGTTGCTGTGCTAGTCTCCTGTTGATATTTCTTGGTTTGTTTTATAACATCTTCAAGGCCAGTCAAGTGTGGGGGAAAAAAACATAAAAGAGAAAATTTTTGCTTTTGAGGCTGGATCAAGAGTGTGCTGGTACAAATTGTGTCACTTCACTGAGTGGATACAGAGCATTACAGTCACTTTGGTACAGGTTCACACTAGTGCTTCTGCATGCTAAGCAAAAAAGTATAGAGCTTGTGCTAATTCTTAATGCATTATTACACTGATACCAATTCAATTTTTGTTAATTATTAGCATTAAAGGAATGAACAAATTCAATCAGCACTTATGTGAAAGTAAGGGGCTGTAGTGCAACTTGGACTCAGCAAGCAGTGGCCCCCTGAAAGAGAGACTGGGGGCTCAGCAGATCTTGGGTTAGGGAATTGTTGGCTCTATGCAGAGGACTAAATCAGAGAGAAAAGCTTCCAAACAGGGAATTTTGGAAAGGAAGTGCACGATTTTAAAATGCCTTTGGACATTGCATTCATTGCCTGGGAGATGTAAAGTCTCTGCAAGGGCCATGGCACTGATCTATCCCTGGTCTGGGCCAGAGTGGTCCCTGCACTGTCCCTCTCCAGGAAACCTGCCTGCCCTCCCTGGCCTGGCTGGTCCTGCTGTGGCCAGGCTGCTGGAAAGTAGCTTACAGCACTTTTTCTTTCTTCCTGGAGGCAAAAAATAATTTCTTACTGTGAAGGCCAGGGCTGGAGCCATCCTCTGCTAATGAATGCAAACCATCAGTGAGCAGTAATGGAAAATCGGGGATGATGTGGCAGGCAGTGGCTTGCTTTCAAGGCACCAAAAAAGCCCTTTTAAATTTAAATTTAGCAAAGAATTAAAAGCACATATAGGCAGACTCTATTAGAAAGTGAAATATTTGATCTTGGTTATTAATCTGTTAAAAGAATACTTTAATTTCCTTGCCATATGTATCCAGTGATAGACTTTCATAAATGAGATCACATTAAAATGTACTTTGTTTCTAGTCAAATCTCTTTTATTATTATGCAAGTCCTAGTTAGGAAAAAAGAAAAAAAACAATTACTGAACCAGACTAAGAAAAGTAGATTATTTTAACCCATTTGTACAAGTGAAATACTGCTCTGCTTGAAGGCTGTATGTTGTGCAGTACTAAATGCCTTGGGAAGAGGTTGCTCCATCGCAGCTGTGCCACCAGCTCTGGGATAACTTACAGGCTTTGGAGAGCTGCAGGGCCTGCTTGGGTGGAGGTGTTAATTCAGAGGCAAAGGGACCACTGGCAGCCTGAAGCCAGCACAGAGCATCACTATGGATGTTTCAGAGTGAGAAGGAAAAAGTGGTTTGCATCTTATAACTCGCTTTGGCTGATTAGGCACAAATGTCTGTTTTAAACCTTAAAATCTGGGCACCCAAATCTATGTCATATTCTTGCCACATTTTCTAGTGTCTTTTTATTTCCATTCAAGCAGCCTGACAGAGACCCAGCAGGGGCCACAGCAGCTGCAGTCACGCTGCTGGAGCAGACAGCTTCGCTTCCAGATTCACAAACGCTGTGGATCCACACACGGCCCCAGGATGGGGCAGCCGTGGGTCACAGCCAGTGTGTACACTGACATTGTTCTTCAGCTGAAGTGAAAAGTCCAATCTGGTCTTTTCTAGAAGAGGCTGGAGGTTTAAATGTGCAAAAGAGCAGCATACTTTTGGATTGTATTAATACTGTAAATAAATTAACGTACAACTCCACGCCCATGAAATTGGGATCCTGATGTGGCTCTGCTTTGATTGAGAGCTGCCCAGAACAAACCAGTGTTTGACAGTTTACTCCAGGCCACATGGTGTCTGAGTATGGTCCCCCTGGAGTCCCCAGCTCTGGGTTCAGCCCATTCTTACCTGGGTAGGATTCACAGCTGGTGCCTTGGCTGTGCCCTGTCTCAGAGCCCTGCAGCCAGGTGAGGGATTTACCCACACCAAAGTGCTGATTTGGCACTGGAATAGCCAAGATCATCTTTCATAGGAGAATGAAAAATTGCCATCCGTGTCTGGTTTTAACTATAGTAGAACCTCACACATCTCCCATTTTTTAAATCATTATTAGACAGCAAAGATTTACAGCTGTCTGCATTTGTGAAGCCTCAAATTACAATCAGCTTCTGATTTTTGGAAAATAGGCTACAGATTCTTTAGTAATGGATGAAGGAATGTCAAATATCTGGGTACTGAAATGAAATCCCCATTGTCAAGGCAATTAAAAATACCTCATTCCTGTTGCACTTGGTTTACTGTGCAACTCTTGGCAGACCACTCTGCACTAGGTTTTGTGTCATTACTGTGAATTAGCCATGTTCTAGACTCTATAAATATTAATTGCAATCCCCTCAGCATAGGCATGGCAGATGCAAAGATGGGATGTGCTGTCTCCAGCAGACAGAGAAGCTCAGCCTTTCCTGCCAGGGTGATGCTGTTGGCAGCTCAGACCCTCAGGGCTGAGGTGCATCAGGATTTCTTGTGTGTTGCCTCACAGAGCAGATTCTTGTTGAAGTCTACGAAGCAAACAAAACACTTGAACACCTGGTGGCTTGATGTTTTGTGGGTTTTTTCCCCCTTTCTTTAAAGTAGCGGCCAATGACACATTTGGAGATAATTAAAACAAAGGTTGAGGGTTTTTTTTTAATATGCCATGACTATTAGCAGCTGGATGAGGAATAGGCCAGCAAGAAAGCAGAATACTTCTTATACCAGCTATAAATAAAACCAGCCTTCAAGAGCATGCTTTTTTCCCCCTCCCTTTCTCCCCTCCACAAAAAATCTTTTCTTTGTGCCAAGACTAAAATATTAGCACTGTGTTCGCTTCTCTGTTTAAACAGACCTCATTGCATCTAAGTGCCAAAAAAGTGGAATTCCTGAACAGCAGGTGAAAAGAAAACACAAGATCAAAAGCAGTTCTGGCTGCCAAGAGAACCTGCAGCACGGCTTGGGGGGTGCATGAAAAGTCACACAGACTCCTGGTGGTGTCAAAGACTTTTGGAAGGTCGTCAAGGACTTTTTTTCAAGCATCCCACATCAAAAAGCCATGCTAGGAGACAAACCTGCAATACATTATGAGGATGGTGCTAAAGATACCAGTCACCCACTTTCAGGAGAATTTAACTTTTTCCCCACCACACCTATGGAAGCAGCTCTAAGAAATCAGAGTACGGGTATGAAAGTAAATTTAAGTGCTCATACTGGATGAACATTAGGCAATGGCTGGTTTGAGTCCACAATCCACCAGGGAACTGTGGAAGAAATGGGTCTTTCTGAGCTCATCCTTGCACTTAAGGCAAAGGACACTTTTTGCAGCTCTTGTAACCAGCCAGCCCTTACATTAATTCAAATTTCCGCACCCAGCTGGATATTCCTAAGCCCATGACAGAGTCCTTTCTCTTTGGATGATGTGCCCTTCAGGGACGCATGGAAGAAACTGCTCCAACCCTTTTCATAGCTGATGGCCTTCAGAAAAGAGATTTCAGTCAAGCTCCTTGTTAATCCCTTCTGACCCTCTGCCTACCATTCCATGACATCACTGGAAAAGGCAGGGGCAGTCTGGCTGAAAACCAGACATCTGGATGTAAAAACAAAGAGAAGGCAGTGCTGGGAACCCTGCAAAGTTCAACCACCTTCCAACACTGCACTGGGAGCAGCACCCCCAGTCAGGCTGCAGCCCTGCCCACCTGTGAGGCATCCTCTGACCAGTGAAACTGATTTCCAAAAGGCATCCCTGAATGCTTCCCCCATAATTGCTATGGCTGGGAAACGGAGCCTGAGAAATAACTGACCAGGCAGCAGCACTGGGATCACAAGGCAGAAGTGCTTGGGCCCATTTCTGCTTCTAAAACTTACCAAGCAGCAAAGTTCTTTCAAATAAGACACCCACTGGTGGAGTTGAAAATAATACAAGGTGCACAGGTGCTCCTAAAGACAGCCTTTTTTTAAATTTTATTTTAAAATTCTGCATCTGAAAACACAGTATGACAGAAAGCATTTATATACACTGCAGTGTTTTTGGTATAATACAGTATTTCATACATCCATTTCTTTTTCTGCAAAAAAATTTGCTTTGTCGGACAAACAACCAAACTCCCATTGACAAAGAATACAGCTAAGGCACATTGTTTCTGCGAAATGAAAGACAAAAGGGTGCAAAAACGGGTAGTGCAATAATTGCTGAAAATCACATTCTACTACAAGAAAAGCATTCTGACTTTGAACTTTGATTACCGATCAATTTAAGACATTTCGATATTTCATAAAATACTCCTTTAAATAAATAGCAAAATATCTACATCTTTCAGTGTGTTTCATTTGAATTTCCAATTTTTTTTATACTTTCCTGTATATACATGGTTTTCTTTTTTCTTATTCAATAGATTACAAAATATTTCTGTACAATTTTATGCATATTATGATCTATAACAAAATAGTTATTTCTTAAAACTATATTACCACCAGTCTTTGAAAATGACAGAATAGAAATAACTTATTATGGACTATGTTAGGCAATAGAAAAATCCAATCAACACAAAACAGAACCAAAAGGACAAAGTCAGAAAAATAATTTCATTACATTGAATTAATTATTTTTGTTTCACAAATCTTGTTTTCCATGTAAACCCTTTTCAGTTGCCTTTAGGTTGTATCTGCATCTGAACATGAAACAGGATAGGGTTGGGATTTCTAAAAGCACTGCAGCCTGCCGGGAATATTGGTGCTACTGAAAGATGACAGTTCTCATGGAGAAAAGTATTAAAGAAACCCAACATACACCAGCCTTAGCAGAAGTCATTGGTTTCTGCTGACTTTGACAACCTTTGGATGAGGCTCCAAAAGCCAGATTTTTGGAACTGCATCTATGACTCAGAAGATACAACCAGACTCCACTATGTTCTAAGCGTACTGTCAGATTCCCAACCACCACTCAAAATCTGGCCCATGTGGTGACATTCTTCAGGTTTTAAGACCATACCATTTAGAAGATATTTCTTATCCCAGTTACCAGCACAAATCTGAGAGGAATGTTACTACATTGTGTTAAAATGAGTGAAATTACTGCACAATTTGTCTTGTGCATCTGAAGCAGTCTGTACTGTTGTAATCTAAAGATAAATTAAAAGTTATTAAGTTTGTACTTTGTAGGCAATTAAATCAACCTTCCTTATCTATAGTGAGTTGCAAAAGACAGAGCTCATAATTTCCTAAGGTTTATATGAATGTCTGAGCCTTCCTTTTGCCCAAAGGGAAGGTCATTTTCTTCCTTTAAAGACTGCATTTGTAAGCAATTTCTATTGTATTTGTGAAGTGTAAGCTGACAGCAACACAACTGAGCTGTAATAGAAATCTCAAGGTGCCTTTTATTCAATTCCACAACAAACAGAGAAAGTGAGCAAGACACAGACAACACCGAAGTTCCTAACACAGTTTAAGGCCACATTTAGAAAGGATGAAAGTAAGGCTTTCTTTAAGGGGCAACACACTGGATGCCACAATGGGAACAGACACCAAGTGATCCAAAGCTGACAGGATTCACCCACGGAAAAGCTGAAACAACATCCTAGTTTTGGCCAGCAGGTCTGTGCCTTTTTTGGATCTAAGCAGGAAAATAAAATGAAATGCCACAGACCTCCTCCTCTGGAATATTCCCAGCAAACTGAAGATGCTCCCCTCATAAGAGTGCTATCTTCTTAGTCCAGGGTGTTAATTACAACAGAACCAAAGACAAGCCAAGTCATTACAATATACAAATGCAGCGCAATGAACCGCGCCTAGAATTGTCACTCTGTTATCAGAGGCACCTGTACAGTATCTTGCTGCTTATTTGGCAAGGTTACAAGTAATACTTCTAGGTTTTAACAAAGTAAAAAGAGAATTTTGCATAGATTGTACATTCAGTTCAAGGAGACTTCTGGTACCTTTTTTTGTTGTTCTCAGGTAAACGTGTTTGCAGACACAGTGAGGTAGCAGCTGTGATAGCACCCATGAGCAAAAGAAGGTAACCAAGGCAGAAGCAAAGAGCAGAGTGATCAACACACCACTGTTGGTAGAAAGGAACAGAATCAACATGGTATCTGCAGTGTCACGTTGTGAGGATTAACTGCTGCCAACACGATGTAACTGAGACATCCTAATGCTGCTGTGCTCCTGGGTCACATGGGCTGCTGCCTCAATTTTAAATCCTCCTAGCCTGATCCTTCTTTCCCTTACTGTGATGGTTGTGGTGAAGATTTGGAAGGCCAGTATCTTCTCCACTACACCTTCAAAGGGAAATACAAATGAGAGTGTTTGCTCACTCTTGAAGAGTCTGCAGGCAAGTAGGTGTTACCCTACAAATTCTTCCTTGCTGTCCTTAACCCTAATTCACATTTCTTTGGCTCCTCTGTGCCTGGCTGCAGTGGCAGCTGCCCTCAGCAGGGCTTTGCAGCAGGTATTCCTGCTCTCAGGAACTCCTACTGCCTCCCTCCCCTCTCTGTGGGTGTCACCCCTGGAGGTCTCTTGGCAGAAGCCTGAGGGTTTGGTTTGGAAAGGCTTTTTTTCATGATGTTTTCAATTATCATTTAATATGGGCTTACGGTTATGTCCTACAAATCCTTAAGACTATATTGGAGGTCTTGAATGGTAGAAATGAACACATAAATGGATCATTATCTTTTCACAACCAGACTGAAGCAAAGGCCAGTGGGAAATGCTGCCAACCACCAGCTGGTCTTATTCTATTGCTGAAATAACCAAGTCTCCTCTTACATAAATCAGACACCCATGCCTGAAAATCAAGAAAAGAGAACTGCTGGCTTTCACCAACTTCCTCCTGTGTACCAGTACTGAACTGACTGAAGGCTGCCCTGAAAAGCAAATTTTTCTAGTCTGTAGCAAGGGTTTTTTAAAAAGCCTAAGGGGTCTGGCTCACACAAAACTTCCTGCTCAGTGGAAAGCAGTGGACTTGGCCAGGGTTTCATGTGGCCAGCACCTGAAGTTTTGGGATCTGGGAAGACAACAAGGAGGGCGTGACAGCCAGCGGCAAGCAGGCAGTTCTCTGACAGCTGTGATCAAATCAACAGAAAGCAGGTCCTCATTGTCTGGCCACAAGAAACATCTGGATCTTGCTTTCTTTTTATCTGGAAAGTCAAAGCTGAGATCTCAGGGTATCAGAGGTTCTCAGCTTGCTGTGCAGAAGAGCCCAGTTTGTTCAGTGTTTTGTTGCAGCACAACTGTGTCAAAATTCTGCAAAGTTTCAGCATCTTCTTTACCCTTCATCTCTCCCCTTGTTCAGGTTTAGACTATCCCAGTTCTGATTCAATGACTTCACTACTCTGCTCACTATAATCATAGCTAAGAGTGATGGAGGCTTCATTAGCATCGTAATTAGTGCTACAGGAGATGGAGAAAAAGTGAATGCACATTAGTTGGTCCTTTTGAAGGTGCTGCAGGATCACTGTTAATATGCTGTTTAACAACTCTACAGGCATTGTGCACTGAAGCCAATACCCAGGAAAGTCAATTTGTAACACACGAATGCACATTCCTGTATCTCTAGGCTTAGCAATAACAAAGGCTTAACAACAGAGACACAGAGGGACTTTCTTGTATAACACTTGCTATCATGAAGGAATTGTTAAAATTCTCTGCTTGCCAAGAGCACAAAAAATGAAGACATAATTTCAATTCTCAAAAAATCCCCTTGAATAGCAGAAAATGAAAATGCAAATATTAGTACTCAATGTCCAAATGCCATCAAAGAAAGAATTGGACAAATCTGAAAATAAACTGTCATTTGAGCTATTTCGTTTAGCTTCAGGGTTTAACATTACCATATAAACAGGTTTGCATAATGCTAAGACTGACTTTGGACATAATTCATTAAATCACGTATGTAGATTTTCTGCATTTGCCACATTCCCTTTCTGTGTAATAGAGATTGATCACAGGACTGTTTGCTGTTGTGCAGAATAGGCAGGGAATTTAAACAAGCAAAGCATTGTACACAGAAGACAAATGTGTGCATATGCAAATATAACCCTCTTCCACTGAAGGGGATTTAGATCAAACCTGGCTTTCAGCTGGAATCTCATTCAGCCAGGACTGGCCAGAGTGACTGGAAAATAACACCTGCACATTCAGATGAAGATGCAAAACTCACTTGTTTTGTACAAACTCTGGGTCCCTGCTCTGAATTCTCCTTTTCACCAAATGTAAGATCTGTGAAGTTATTCTCTTCTGACAATTGACAATGTTCATCACACGTTCCCAGTGCTGCCATTTCAAGCCAGAAAAGCCACTAAACAGGATGTCAGTCTTAGCAGAACTACCACTGATGAGCTTGGAGCCAGCTGTGATCCCTGATGCAGAATCTGGCTTTATATGGTTTTTGTTCACTACTACAGGACTTTGTAAGGCAGACACAGAGTCCCATATATATCTTATGGATCCACCTCTGGATATTAATAGCTACAGTAGAGGTGGTTGTTTAGGTCTAGAAGATTTTCCAAACATGGCAATTTACCCTTTCATGACTTCAAACACAGACAGCCATTTACTCCTGGCATGCTTTCACACCTTTTATTCATGCTGGACTTGACTCTGAAGCCCTCACTCAGCATTACCACTCTGTGAAGTTTTGCCTGAGAAAGGACTGCAGGGTCAGCCCCTTCAGCTCTGCATCCTGTGCTTTAACAGCAGCACTGGGATCGCCAGCTGGCTACAAAACTTCACTGTGTAGATGCTTTTTGTCTTTCAGAAAATGGACTAATATAAATTTTGCTTTGAGATATTGTAAACCTAGCATGTAATGCAAACGGATATATCAGCAACCATTTATTTTCTTTCCCTTTTTTTTGTACTAAACCAAAATACTTTGCACCTTGTATTTCAGATGATAAAAATGGCATATTTTTTCCTAACCACAGAAGATGTGATTGTTGTCACCTTCTGCTTGGTCTAGTTAGTAATGAAAACTTACCAACAAAGCACTTAAAAACATTCCTGCTTAAGAATAAAAATAAGTATCAAATTTAAAAGCTAAGTTATCTGCATGCATGTGCGTGGGTACACCCCTACACATATGCTGATGTGCAAGACAGACTGAAGATTTTGTGACTACCCCGGTAGTCTTACTGAGAACAAGCACTGCCTGGGCTTGTTAATGAATTTTATTGTGTGCCCTAAATATGATGTTCTTCATTTAATCTGCAGGGTTTGGCCCGTGCAGTTGCTGTTGTATCACTGTGACTAAAGCCCTGGATTTCACAGTGAGGACTGGAGGTCCCCAGAAAACATGAACTTCACAAAGGAATGTTAGATTAAAAACAAGCACTGATAAAAACCCCTACTGAATAAGAAATAACACTGTGATTCTATTACATAAACCTGTTGGCAACCCTGGTTTCAAACACGCTTGCCTCTAGAGCTGGTTGAAAAGCTGGAACATTATCTTGACTGAAATATTTCAACCAGCTCTCTTTGCTACAAACTTTCCTAAAACTACAGTTCACGACTGTCAAAATCAAGACAAAAAAAGAAAGGGAGGTGTGAGGGGAGGAAGGCCTTTTCCTAATAAAGGCAGCTTCAGTTAGTAAAATAACATAATCTTCAAGCTGCAAAGGCAGCACCTACTAATTAGTCATTGACTAAAACATAAATAATAAATACCTAAATTGTTCCTTCTATGCATCCATTTTTGTGCCAGATAAACATTTCAATGCTCTGCCTTAATGCCAGCACAGCTGACACCACAATTTGAAGTCCAAAGCAAACTGCAAGTAGCTTTAAACCAATATGACAGAGAGATACTACAAGTCACTGGGATCTGTGTGTTACAGTCATACTGCAATTGTTGTTTAAAAGGGAATTCAACCTTCCTGTGAGATGTGATTATGGAATGGTTTAAGGGTCTGTTTCCCTCCTGATGTGGCTGCTAACTCTGAGCAGAAAGTTAGCCCTGCATACAGAAGGGTGAACAGATACTTTATTACAGCAACAGGACTTCTTTCCCAATTAATCCAATAGCTTCTAATGGCCTTTTTGGGTTCTGTTGCTAACAAGAGATTACCACAGCAACAACAACAAAGTGTATGTCTTTGCTAACGTAAAATGCCTTAGTTGGAGATGAATTTGCATATAAAACCTGTATTTGAAACAGTTCTTGGAATGTAAATTAATTTTTTCCTACTATAGAAAACACAGGTTAAAATGATGCAGAACATGCCTATTTAAAACAGGATGCAGCTTGCTTGGAATTTTGAAGACAGGCAAAAGTAGACTGACAGAATAAAGTAAAAGCACAGAGAAACACAGCATTGCTCTCCTTCCTGTTCAGCTCCTGGCTTCGGGCAGGGACCCATGTCCTGTACAGCCTTCCAGATGCCCTGCACAAGCCTAGAAGGATCCTTCTTCACCCAGAGATGGAGACCAAGGGAGGGAATTAGTGTTAAGATTTACTAGCCACTACTCAAATTAGGGGAGAAACCTGTTGTTTCAGGTTTAGGTCCCAATCTGACCCTTTCATTGGTTCCGTGCAACTCCATTGCCTGAGAAAAAAACAGCTCAGTTCATAAGCAAAATTAACAGAGGATGTGAGCAGACAAATCACAATTCCCCCTGACCTACACGTGCACACCTGCTACACTGGCAGTCTGTGAAGATTCTCAGGTACTGGTGGACTCAGAAAATACCTGCAGATTTGAAAGGGCTGAAATTTAAAACACTTCTTTGTTCTTTAATAAATACTTTTACTACGCTGACCGTGAACCCGACTGCATGAGACATAAAAGACTAATCCAGCAAAACACTGGTTCCATTTAGAGTTTATCGTGAAATTAGTCTAGAAGTCCACGAAAATAATCTGAAAGTTTCTGCTTTTTGCTTGTTTTCTCTAACTAGGATAACAGACATCAGCTGAGTCCAGAATTAGTTTGTATTATTAAAAACCAGAGGGATGGTGTACCATAGTTATGTCACATTCTGTGAGGTCATGTGGCCATTCAGGCTCCAGCCCGTAGTGACCGACCTCTAGGAATTTTGCTGTGATTTATTCATGGTAGCAAAATAATGAAAGCCTCTGAAATAGCAGAGGTACAGACAAATTTATTTTTAAAAAACACTTTTAGCAGCTGCTCCTTCACTGCCATCTCCATGGCTTGGCACTACTGTTTCCAAACCCACAAGAGGGTGGGTGCAGCAGCACGTGGCACAGCCGGGTCCCCACGGGCCAGCACAGGCTGTGGGATAAGTGAAGCTGCTCCCAACAGAGCTGATGGAGAGGGCAGCACCAAAGGCCTTGTCTGAACTTCTTTTTTTTCTTTTTTAAATGAATTATATTGCAATAAGTAACAAAACAACAACAAAAAAGTAACATTCCCTTAGGTTTCAGAAATCTGGTGCCAGATTCACACAGAGGCAAGGTTAAATTCCCTTTTAAAAACCTATGCCAGAGCAGGGTGCAGTGGATGCTACCTCAGGCGGCCGTCGGGTTTGACGGCGCCCAGCTCAGATTTGGGGTCCGGGCTCAGGGAGCTCCAGGCTGTCTGAGCACAGCCCTGCATGACGGGACAGGCGCTGGGGCCGACGCTGCAGATGTCCACGGCCGACCAGACGCTGCCCACCAGAGAGTCCACCCAGGCGTCCAGTCGTGTGCCCACGAGCCCCGCGTTCCGGTTGGCCTGGTCCACGCGGGCGGCACTGATGGGGATGTTCAGCACGGGGTTCAAGCCCTGGAAGCTCTGCTCCATGTATGCATTCTTTGGAGGCCCGCTGTGATACTTCATGGCTTCCTCTGGAAAGGCAAAAATAAACCCAAAAGTTAGTGTGTTAAAACAGCTTTAAGGATCCAAGGGTACAGCAAACAAAAAACCCAAGGTTAG
>JAOXXN010000205.1:15618793-15669572 GCA_026770055.1 Myrmophylax atrothorax
GCCATGCAGTCTGTGACATTTGTTCCGGCCAGTTCGGTGGGTCTCCAGGAGCTGGGCTGCAAGTCGTGAGCACAAGGAGCTCTCCTGGAAGGATTTTTTGGCAGTCCATGTTACCACAGTTGTTTTAATTGTATGTTTAAACACTTTGATGTTCAGTGTGCTAGTAAATCAGGGGCAGACAACTGCTGCCATATACACTGGACATAAGGTTTAGATCATTTACAGTGCAGGAAAAACGATACAGTACTTTGAATGTCTCTTTCAAGTGACAAATCTGCCTTGACATCTTATGTTCAATATGGCCCTTCTCAATCAATGGCATCCTTACAGAAGCCAAACAGCCATGGCACTCAGGGTATTCCACAAGATGCTGTTGAAAGCTGATGAATACACATATTTTATCTGGTCATTATTCCATCTCTGTGTGGACATAATTAGATTTTTCAAGCTTTACAATAGGTGCCTTATATTTAATATAATTTGTTTCTGCTTATTTCATATATGATTTTCTCAGAATAACCATTTAATGCTTTAGTCCTATCACATCTTTGTGTTATGTTTAAAAAGAAATTTCTCGTGATTCCTTCTTCTTGTCTGCCTTTTCCCAAGCATTAACTTCCCCTGGTTTTGAAAAATTGTACTTTCCATCTTCTCTCTTTCAAAAGAAAAAGCTCTCTTTCAGAGGAAGTCTTAAAAAGCCTCAATGTCTCTCAATATTTTAATGCTGCAGATCAAGGAGCAAAATAAAAAAAACCTCGGAAACGGTTTTAGTTGTAGGAAACTTGGAGAGTTCATTTTTTTTTTTTGCAGTAATGACTGTACTAGGAATTGCCTTGTTTTGACAACAGTTCCATACATTTCCTTGTGAGCATAAAAAGCTCGAGAGGGACTTTCAGAGACTTTCCTGTGGGTTTCTTTCCACCACTTTTCACTTACATGGTATCTTTTAAGCAACACTGAAATAGCTTTTAGAAGGACAAAAATGAAATGGTTTCCTCTCTCCATCAGGGAGACAACAACTCAAGTGATTCTTTTTATATTAAATAAGCAAAACTGCCAGTGATAGTATGCAGAGATGTAGCATGAACTCACCACAGACAGACTGAATGATATGAAACCTGACATTTTGCCATCTGTTTGTGTCCAATAAATGCCTTCCCTAGAAGATTTCTTGTCCCCTCACCGCCTCTTCTTCCCAAAACCCACACGACTGAGCAGTCTCTGACCTGGGAATGCTGCTGGGCCTGGGTGGCTGAGCTTGCAGCCATCTCATCTATGCGATGCTGCTGCTGCAGCAACCACACCACAGGCTACTGCTACACTGTGGCCAGCAAATCCAGCAGATCCCAGCCGGTGCAGCCCCAGAAGCACTGCAAAGGGACACCTGAGTGACGTCAGAACAGCATCTCAGGGAGGGTTCTACTGTGCTTAAATCTCAGGATCTGCATGCTAGACAACAAAGAAAGAAAAGGAAATGGGGTTTCAAACTTTCCAGCTTTTCAAGTGACTGAGGGCAAGTGTGAGTCACTTCTACACAGATTTCAAGCTTCCAGACCTGGCCACTGACCTATGGGTACATCAGGGCCACCAGCCAGCTTAAAAGGATGTTCCCTGCCATAACCATTTTATAAAATGTCTCAGGACCTCAGCTGACAGGGCACAAAAGTTACCATTTATATGACTAAAAATGAAGTGTGCAGCTCAATGTTCCTATACAGCAATAAGATTTCTGATTAGTTTACCAGTACCTCAGTTTACACCTTCTTCCTAACTCTGTCCCAGCCCCATAAAGTATGGCCCCTTCAAACCTTCTCACTTATTGCACCTTCCTGAACCAGTGGATGATCTTGCTTGTATACTCTAAGAACAAAGAACATCCTGCTTAGTCCCATGTCAAGACACATGGCTGGTTTTGTTTTTCTTTGCATTGACAACTTAGAGCACTGCTTTCCAAAACCAAGCAGAAATAAAAGGCCTACAAGGAGGCAAATTGTCAAGCCGAAGCAGTAAAGGCTTTATGGATCCCTTAATGCTTAGCATAAAGCACTAAGGAACATTTGAAAGTTAGCTGTAATGTCTAAATTTTTTAAGTGCAGTCTCTTTGCAGAGAAAATGCATGTTGCTATTTCAGTCACTACATTTCTCATGCAACTGTTGGGCTGAACTACTTCCAAGCAAAAAATAGATGTTAGTCCATGTGCTCCAGAATATTCAAGTGTTTTAAAAAAATAGCAAAAAAAAGTGTGGCTGAGGGTAATTTGTGCCAAATGAAGCACCAAATATTTTACATGAGCAGCAATATAAATGCTGCTATAAATGCTGCTAGAACCTAAGTGGTTAAACTATTCCAACACCAGGGATGATTAATCATTTTTTTCCCTAGTTTTTGAGTACTTACTGGGCAATTCATCGATGCAACACACAACAGCATTTACTGTGTGATCCATTTTCCCAACCAACCACCAAACCACCACCAACCCAGTGTACAGAACACCACAAACAATGTCTGGCACTGGGGAAAAAAGTGTGTCTGAAATGGTGGTGAAACAGGTATTTATCAGCAGAACTGGGCCGAAGGAGGTGGAGAGTTTGGGAACTTGGTTCGGCCCTTCAGGTCTCTCCAGCCTCTGAGAACTGGGATGGGATTGTGATGCTCCTTAGTACATATCCAACATCTTAAAAATTATGGTGGAACCCAGGAGTCAGAAAAGGGATAACACAACTGCAAAGAATAGCATTAATGAGGAGAAAAAACAGCAGAAGAACTCAAATACATACCACACTTTTAATGACCTTTCCTTTAGTTGTTTGTATTTTGCCTATTCGCTCGAGATTCCTCTAAGATCTAACACCATCCAGCCTTCACAGCATGTTTACACTGTTTCCCAAATGATTACTGTGGCAAGATTTCTATAAAAAAAACACTTTTTCCTGCTTGTGACATTGAAGATGTCACATTATTATTTTATAATACATCAGCCAGCTGCTGCTCCTGCCAAAAAAAATCTTCTGCATATTCCAAATTGTAATGGCTTATACACCTACCAGGTTATTAACTTGCTTTTAATAGTCTGAGACACTGAAAAGAGGAGAAAATATAAGAGTTGCCCAATAAGTACTATGTAATGACTCCAGCCACTGTATGCAATTTCATTTCATACATCCACCTCTCTCAGGAAATAATCTTTCTCCAGCTGAGTGTAGGAGCCACTTTCATGTCCATTTCCTTTACTGAAGTCACTAAAGGAAAATCAGACTGATGAACTTCTTAATGACTTTGGCATAACTAAAAGAAAACTTCACTCTATAAAGGGAAGCTTGGTTTTTCTCCTTATTTGGCAGTAAAACATGTACTGATTGTGAACATGGCTTGAATACAAAGTACATTGTAATTGAGCTGTATAAGCATTTCAGTTTTAAGATGCACTTCTAATCTTTCTCTCTTCATTGTATGATTCAAAGACTGTGGTGACATAAAATTCAGAGTTTCCAGTTGTTTAAAAAAGCAGACAGCTGAAAAGCTTATTGCTTAGGAGCCATTATTCATTCACAGATTAAAATTACCAGCAAGGCTTATACACTGTTTTCAATGATATTTAGATGATTAGCTCCTGTATTATTAGTTCACATGTTTTGAGAAAAACACCTTGGATAAATCAAATCATTATTGTATATGAAGGAGCAGTCAATACAGTCCAGTGCCCTTGCCCTTAACATGGTTTTAATTAGCCAGTTTAAATAAAAAATTCTGTTCCAGTCTGTCTTGAGATAGGGTATCCCAAGGGAGTTTTTTCCTATTGCCCAATAATGTGGAGACAGGCCTGTGTTCTAAATCCTTTCCAAAAGCTGGCCCTTTTTTAAAAATTTTTTTGTTGCCAAACCTTGAGGCTGTTGCTTCTCTTGTAGACCTTACTTAGCTCTTGGCCCTACCATTCCCCTCATAGGGTATTTCTTTTCCCCTGGGCTGTGACATGACAAAGCAAAGAGCAAAATTTAAAAATCAACCGTAAAAATGAATAGAAACAAATAGTCATTAATTCAATGATCAAGTAAACAAGTTTGGTTGTGGAAATTCCCCAAGCAAAGGTCACAAGAAGCTGGGAGAATATTGTGAGGCAGCAGCACTACCCACCCCTCCTGATCCTCCAGGGACATTGGCTGTAGGCAGCTGGACAGGGTGACAGCCTGGATGGGCTTTTGCTCTCATCTCACCTGCCTGTGTTTGCACAAGGCATTTAAGCTCAGAGAACTTCACCATTCCAACTACAGGGATAACCTGAATGCCCACAGCTCACACACCTTGGGCATACAATCAAAGTCAATTGAAAATCATGTGTCCAATGGATAGAGCAGAGGGTACACTTACCAGTTTAGACAAGACCAAGTTACTGAAACACTAAAAATGAAATATCAGGCTAGACATCCTCAGATACAATTTCTCTCTCAACAGGTAGATGCAGAGCTTGAAATTCACCCATAAAAAAATCAAGGGGGTAACTGCTGTTTGATCAGCTTTTGGAAACAATGGAATAAATTTTTACCAAACACCAGCACTACTCAGAAGATTTGCAGCTGCTGGCTTGAGTGTGTCTCTACAGCTGTCTGGGCTTTGCAGGAGGGGAGCCACTCTATCTCTCTGATAGAAAAACTGGGGAGATGCCAAGGGGTGAAGTGAAAGGATCTATTCATCCAATGGTCAGCAGTGGGAGTGCTTAGGGGACTCAGGGACTAGGCAACCATAGCAGACAGGGACAGCAAATCTGCAGTTGTGTTTCCTGATGAATGGGGAATTTATGGCAGAAAAAAAAACAAAAAACATGGTGGCTTGTTGTAATAGGTTTAAAGGTATTTAGTTGTTCATACAATGGGAAGCTTTGAACTACTAAATGGGTTGTTATTCCTGCGAGGGGAGGACAAGTGGCACATTAGCTCATTTCATTATTAAATTAATATCAGATTAGTGTCTTTAATTGATCTAAATTGTTCTGCTTCAGCTGAAGTTGGATTATTTGAACCAGTTTGATGCTGGCATGTCATAATTCATTAGCTACTTTCCTTAGCCAGTCCAGGGAATTTGAGAAGACTCAGGTGCACCAGAGGAGCAAGGAAGCATAAGAGACAGACTGCTTTTCCCTGGCTCTTCGTCTCCCCTTTTCTACACTAACTCTGCTGTCAACCACTATTGCCAGCCAGAGCTGAGTCTGCCAATCACTCTGACACTCTGCATTTCCCACAAGAGGGACTCTCCAGTGAAAACTGTTGACTCGGATTTAAATATTATCCCTCTCAGTATTATTTTTTCCTACCTGCTACAGAATTCCTGACTGCACAAGATGAATGCTCATGAGGACTTAATTTAAACAGGAACATGACAGAACTGATAAATCTAGTGACAAGAGCAAGAACAGCCAAGGAGTGAGGGAGACCTGTGTGTCATTCTGCCCACCTGCTGTGCTGAACAGGGACTCGGTGTGTCACATTCTCTATGTTCTCTAACCAAACCCAGTCTTACAGCACACTTGACATTTTACAGAATAAAGGGGTGACCTGGTGACCCAAGCAGAATAAAACAATATTTTTAGATGTAAAGCTACTGGGACTCAGTATATGAAGTTGCTGGAACTGTTGCAAGACTGTTATTAGAGTACAATACTAGCAATAAAGAGGAAAAGCAAAACTATCAATAAATAGGAAAACAGGACCACTGCAATCAGATGGGAAAGTTCTTTCATCTGCAGAGGTTGTTTAAACCTTTAGAACAAGGTGTTTGGTCACTGCTGTTCCTCCAAACAATGGAAAGTGGGAGAAACACAGCACATTCTCTTCTGCCTGAGACCTATGAGGGTGGATGAAGGTAGACTGATTCAAGGACCAAAAAACTTTACTAGACTGTGATAAGCTCCAGCCACCATCCTCAACCTACTAGAATGTGTAGGCTGCTTCAGGCTTCCACAGCTGGGGCTCTGCTTGCATGAGGCTTTGCTACAGACCCCTGCTGGCACAGGTCTTGGTTACCTGTGCAGCTGGGACCAAGTGGGCACTGCTGCTGTGCAGGGCAATGACTGCTTGCTCACAGACACCAATCTGTGCCAAGCCACGAGGAGGAAACAAGCATCACTCTGCTTGATGTCTCTCTCCCCAAAAAAGCATCTTTGCAAACTGACTCTGGGAAGGAGTCATTCTGGACCAACACACAACTGTCCTCAGAAGAGGGTTTCCTCCTCATCCACTTGTCTTTCCTGGACTAGGGATTCCTTCACTCAGATAACACTGGAAAACCATCACTATGCAAGAATTCTCAGTGCCGTAGTTAAAATAACGTGAGGAAAGGGCCAGCTTACCTTGCATTGTCCCTGCCATGGGATTTCAAGAAGTTCATATCACGGTATCTGGACAGGAATGCTACAAGCTGGTCATTTGTCCTGCAAGAGAAAGAACAAAGGATGCACAAATTATACTGTGAAAACTGCTATGTCCAGAGAATTTATAAACTTCTTGTTCTCATCCACAGACTCTGAATGACATGATTCCTGAAAAAACTTCCATCCTCCTGCTAAACTTCATTGCCTCCCTCTACTCATGAAAGTGTACTTGGAAGGAACCACAGCTTTATTAAATCTTAACAGATTTCTTACCAGTTCTTGGCAGATACTTAAAGCACCATAACAGAGTATGTATTAAGTAATACTGCTCAACACTTCTCAAGTATTAAAGTCCAGCTGTGCATTGATAGTCCCATTTGACATGCTTTGCTAGGTATTTCCTAGGGAATTTGGTTAATTATCTATTGGCATTTTATTTGTTTTTATCCTTGTAATAGAGAAGAGGCCATGGTTGGAATGCATAAAGCAAGAGGATGCCAACATAGTTAATAGAAACAAAGGAGCTTAGAAGGTTAATTCCAATTAGTATGACAGGCAATCTGACACCAGTATTTTCAAAATTTCAGCTGACATGTCCAAGAATGTATTTATGCTTGACAGGTTTTGTGGTCTGTTATTTCTTTAACAATGGAGCGAAAATGTTCTCTATTTATCTAAGCATATTTAGGAAAACTGAAAAAAAATCACATTAAAATGATCTTAATCTCCCGAGTTGCATTCAAAACCACAACCTTATAGATACAACACCATTTAAGCAATGGTCTGTAATGAAGCTGATAGCCAAAAAGTCCAAGATAAAACAGCTGTCAATAGTTTTTGAAAACATTTCATTGTTACAAGGCACAGAAAACCAAGTTAAACCAGAATCCTGTACAAAACGCATTTAACTTCTCAAGTCAGGCTGTAGCAATTGGAAATGTTTTCAGACAAGTAAACTATTTTCATAATCTCATTGATTTTATCTAGACCAAACGAATTATCTATCAACCAGCCAGCCAGACCAGGCTGTAGCAGCTTGAGACCCTCCTCCTATGCTCACTCATGTGAGCTGTAATACCTCCCAGGGTCAGACTCTGCATCTCAATTTGGCAACCTCAGAAAACTGCTTTCTGTATAGTAAGCTGTGCAGATTTTCACATTTGCTGCTCCAGTGACTCTCCATCTTACTGGGATGAATAGGCATTAAGTGAATTTACTTAGCAATGCTTCCACATGAAATGGTTTCAATGGCTGACATCTTCGGGTGAGTTTCTAGGCAAAAGCTGGCACGCAAAGATGATCTTTGGAAATATAACCAGCTTAGGAAGTGCTTGAGCTTTAGTTTCCTTACAGGATAAAAATCAAATCAACCAAAGTAACAATCCACACCACTCAATACAACATCATCATTTCTAGAATGCTCACCAATCTATACTTTGCTGTTCAGCAGTGCTCTGCCAAATGTATTACAGCTTGGGGCTACCCTTCAAACTTCCCAATGCTTTCCAGTTTTTAGATAATTCATATAAACGCCCAAATGATGTTTAGCTCTCAAAGTAATCAATAATTGACATTTTCCCTCTTCTTGAAAACACTGGTAGTATTTTGGTCCTACTTTGAATATTTTTAATTTTTTTTCTCAAGAACTTATAAGGAGTTTTACTCCTTGTCAATTAATATGCTTCTTTTCATGTGTTGACAACATGGAACTAAAACATCATATTTCCATTTGGTAAAACTTTATAGTTATTTGACATTTAGATTTATGCAGCTAACCAATTCCATGCTCAGCAGGACAGCACACTGAATTTCTATTAAACTTCCATTCAAACTGCTTCTTCTGCCCCCAGTATCATGAGGATGCTGCACATCATCTCTGAATTACTCCACCACAAGACATTAAAAAGAAAATCAAATGTATTGAACATGTCATAGACTTTAATGCACTTGTTAAAATCCCCTTCACCTTTGAGAAAACTTTGCCTTCAGGGCTAGATTACCTAAATGCCTCTGGCACAGATTGTTGCCACACTCCTTCATACACAGCAGCAGCAGAGCCTCTCTGCCATGGCAGTGCCTCTGGCACCAGCTATTTGCAATGCCTCTGGCACTCCTTCTGAGAAAGACTAGAGACATGGGCCTATTTTTTCTCTAAGTAAGGCAGCTGAAAGCTGAGATTTTCGGCTGAAGACATCACTGGGAGCAACATCAACTCCACACTGCCAAATTAAATTCTGCTATAGCTCCACAAATTTCAGGGATAACTCACTGAGCATAAATTTGGCATAAAATCTTGTACTAACTACCATGGTGTAACAGAAAGTAACAAGTGCAATATAGCCTTCCTAAGAAGGAAATAAAGTCATGGGGATAGGGAGAGTAGTTCATATTTCTGATTAAAATACACTGATATACATATTACATTTCTAGCAGTTTCCCCAGTGTGTAACACAGCATGGATACAGATTGAGGAAAAAGCCTTTCCACAGGTGGTGCCCGAAGCTTGGACTGATGGAAGTATCCACACAGCTCCCACTTTTTTTTCCTTTTGTTATTAAACTCACTTGGAGGGCAAGGCACCAGGGAGGATTAGTCAGCTGGTTACCTGTATCATTAGCAGGAAGGGAGGAAGGTGTAAGTGTAGGAAGGCTGAGAGAAAATGTGCAGTTTTCAGGTCTGCAGCACACAAAGAGAAATGGGAAACTAATCCCCCAGGGAACTCCAAGTGTGGAAAAAGCTTGCATGTGTGGGAGGGCTTCTATGAGAAGATGACAAGTGAAAACTGAGCGGGAAACAAACTGTGTTTGACTTCATTGATACAGATCTGGTGTTAAGCAAGGGCAGGTCTGCCAGCTCGGAGGGGGGTGCTCATCTCCCCCAGACCTTTGCTGAGGACACCGCAGTAGGGCCCTGCAGCTCCTCTCCTGCAGCAAGGGTGGATGGAGGCAACAGGAGCAGTGCCCTGGGACTGTGCCCACCTGATGAGATGCCACTCAGCAAAACTCAGCCAAATCCCCCTCAGAGCTGGGCTCAGAAGGTGGGAGCACTCAGCTGGGCAGACAGGGGGGCTCTGGAGGCTCCAAAAGCAGCTCCAGGGCTGCCAGTGACTCAATCCATGGCACTGCTCAACCTGGGAACGCGGCCGAGCCCCTGGGCTGGGGCTCAGCTCAGGGCTAGGGTCGAGATTACAGGTCTAAAGAAGAGAAAAGGGTGAGTCCTATATCCAAAAACAAATTGAGAGGACATTGCCAAAACAAAGCAAGGTCCACAAGCAGTGTCCTCTCATGAGCAGTCCCTGGCCTGGGCCTGAGGTGTCCCAGGGTATGACCAGGCTAACCAGGCACTCAGTAAGCACACACACATGCTGAGCATTGTAGCAATCTCAGAATATGGTGTATACACTGGGGACTGCAATGAATAACTGGAAAGAGAAACATTGACTTTGTGTTTGCATTGTCTGAACACGCTGTCAGGTCTGCCCAGAAAGCGGCACGAGCGTGTCCCTGTGCACAACCACGGCCGGACACTGCGGAGAACAAACGGCACTGCTGGTCTTGCTGGTTTTAAGTAAACCCTCCAAATCCTAGTGACTCATCCAAGCAGAGATGCCCCCAGTTTACAGCTGTGAAAATAGATTAGGAAAGTCTTTGGAGAGTATGAGAAAAGGCAAACAAGTGATTGTTACTTTTGGAAGGTAGTGCCAGCTAATAAAAATATTCTTGATTCAGCAGGTACTTTAACGCATGGGCAACTTGAAGGATGTAGGGAATAGCAGTCACTTCAATGGGGCTATTCACATGTCAAAACTTATACAAATGAACAACAATTTGGCTAAGTTAGATCAAAAGTTCAGACACTTTTGGCAGCACAAAGGTATGGAAAGAAGACAGTTTGATTCTGTGTATGAATTAGATGAAGGAAAGAGCAACTGCACTGAGATGGATTCTGTGCAGGGTTAACCCTAACCCTGTGTAGGAGTAAGATGAAAGAAAGAGCAGCTGCTCTGCTGGATTCTGGGATGGGACTGTCACTTTGGTACTGCATGGGCTGCTCCCTGTGTGGGAAGAGCCCAGGGCCTGTCTCCAGCAGGTCTCACCAGACATCCATACACACACCTCCATGCTGGCCCTATGCTTGCTTTTGGTGCAATTCAAACAGCCACAATACAGCAGAGAACAACACACCTGCTTGTGTGGAGACAGCACACTGAAAATGGGGACGACTATTAATCATTATTAATTTAGCATTATTTAACGGCAAGCCTGCCAGCCACTGCACAAGGCCCTACAGCTGTAACAAAGAGGGATATGAGTGTAGGGAGGGGGTAGCCCTGGCCATGGTGAACAGTGGTGTCAGCAAACACAGCAGTAGTTCTGCCATGGTGGGAGGTGCTGGAGAGGCAGCTGAGGATTACAAAAGCAGCTGAACAGGCAAAAAAACACACAGGGCAAAGTGTTTGGGAGTATAGGGCAAGGAGGCTAAGGTGGTTTGAAGCAGCAATGAAGGGCCTCTGCAGACAGGACAAGGAAAGCAAACATACAGTCAGAAAAGATACGTCAAAATTCTTACAAGTTCTCTCAGTGGCCAAATCTTTGGTATTTTCACCCATACCCGCCTGACTCATCTCCACAGTTTCCTTTCCCAGGCTTCAGCCCTGCAGAGACCAGACATAGAGCAATCCTGGCAGCTCCTTCCCAAGAAACGATTTCTAGAAGGTCCCTAGAGAAGAAAACTGGAATTATGGGGCAAACTGACCTATTCAGAACTAAGTATGATATTACTTTATGGTTAAGCACAAGAGCCCAGAAGCGAAAGAGCTGAGAATCTTGAATTTTGCGACCTTCTTTTCAATAAATTCTTATAATTATGTTTAAGCTCATTGATTTCAATGAATTATTAATTTAATATTCATTAACACAGCATTGTAAATTATTAGGGGATGCCATTGCTGCCAAGCCACCTGTGGCAAGAGAGTTCCTTTCCTGGCTATTCCTAGGCTGGGGTATCCTGCCCTGATGCCCACTCCCTCCTGGGCAAGGAGGGCATGTGCTCAGACTGGCTCACCAGCTTCTGCAGCTGCCAGCAGCCCAGCATCACCACCAGAGGAGCTGGGGAGCAGGACAGCAATCCAGGAGACAGGGAAGAACTTCTGTAATTCCCACATACACCTCTATAGCATCCAGAGTACTCAGAAAGCTTTGCTCCCACATCTGCTGGGGACACAGCAGTGAAGCTGGGTGGGATCTTCCTACTCCAGTAAGGGACCCTGACCTGCACTGGTCCTCTATTGTTGCCAGCTTGCACACATGTGGGTGTCTGTGCATGGCATGCATGGGTAGCCTAACAAAAGAATTCAACAGTGAAAAGCAAAAAGCTACAAAGACCTCTTCCTGAAGGGAACACTTACAGCAAGGTGATCAACCACGTAAATGCAGCACAACAATACAGGAGAAAACCTCTCATTGCAGGGTTCAGCTTTCAGACCCTGGATATGCAGCCTGACCCTCTTACTGATGCTCCCAACTCCTCCTCCCTCCCTGAAGGCAATTTAGTGCAAGGGGAGGCTCAGAGGAGCCTTTACCCTGGCTCTAGTAAGAAAAAAATCCAACTCTACCATCTATAAAGGGAAGAAAAGGGAAGGTTATATTTAGCCTTTGCTATTCATCACAGAACAAATATTAGCATGGCAGGCATTTCTCAGTGAAGCTGATCCCTATAACAACAGTCATTCGTAAAATGCACCGTAAAATGAGAACAACAGATATGATTTCAGAGGCCAACTGCATGTGGAAGGCTCTAGGTGACTGTTAATACCTCAGCTTTTACAAGTGTTGTCTTAAATTGTTTGTTTTGTCTTTCAAGTCAGGTTTAACCGAGGAACAAGATAATGGAAGAAAACTATTCCTCAGCTGCTCAGCTTGCTGGAGTACTTCAGAGATTAGAGTTCTGCTCCAGCACCAGCACTGCCATCTGGGCTGGGAAGCTGCACCTGTGTATTTCAAAGCATCAGCTTTCTGCATTTGGATGCTCCGGGCACTGATCAATCATCACACAAGATGCAGCCACTCTCACTGCAGCTCTGCCAGTGTTGTACGATTCTCAAGACATTTTATTAGCAATACAATCATCTTTGCTGTACTTTCAATTACTGCTTCCCATTCAACCATTGTCTGTTTCCCATGGAAAAGAAAATAACTAACATAGTCAAAAAAGACTGAAAGTCTTTTATAAATGTCACACTGCTGAATAAATCTCTTCCCAGTGAGAGTACATAAATGGCTGGGTACAAAGGAGATGTACTGAGAGAAAAAGAATATACTCCATCGTCTGCTTCCTGAGCCACCCCACAACCCATTTTCTATAAATTCAAGGCTTCAGATGCCATTTATATAATAAATAAATAAGCCCACTGCTGTGAAGTAGCAGCACATGCTTAAATGAAAATCCTAAAGAGACCATATAAGAGAATTCCACCAAGGATTAATGAACAAATGTGATTAAAACTATCTGCAGCTCTGGACTGCCGCCAAAATGCTGCCAGCAGTATTTGATATGTAAATGCTTAAAACATTTGCTATGTGTACTGCTGCTGATGCAAAGCCTCTATAGAGAGTTTCTCCATCTAATTAGAGATATTGGTTTAGCAAACTTTGGAGTCTATAAAAACCCTCAATGTCTCATTATTCTTTTAAAATAGAATATTCATTTGTTTGGAATGTTTTCAGCTATATCCCATGAAACCCTGAGAAGCCCTTGGCTAATGAAAAACTCCAGCCCTATATCAGCTAATAAACCCTACAGCTTTTATGATAATAAAATACTCTCACATGCACTCATTAAAACTTTGTAACTTGTTGCTTTTGACTTTCTTCAAATATTTTCTAGGCAAAAAGTAAACAACTCAATTTTCAATTCTTTTATAGTGCAATTTCAACAAAACTATTTAAAATATCCAGGATCTTATCAAACACACCATACAATAGTGCAATCACTGTGTCTCTGATCTGGTGAAGCACTTAACAGCATGTGCTTAACTGTAGCACACTTGGAGCTCTCCTGAAACGATGCAACTTTCACACTCTACTCTCATAAATTACTTCACGGGTAAGGCCCTACCTGTCCATGTGCTGGGAAGCAGCATGTGCAATGATTACACACAAGATTAAGAACTGAGAGCTGCCTTTTAACTAATCTTAGATCTCTTAAGCACACAAATACACTTATTAAGGTGCCTTTAAAATCCAGTTTGAACTCAGATTGTCCATCTCTTCCACAGATACATCACACAACTCACCAAAGGTTTAAGATTTAACTTGCTGGTGTTTACAAAACCTTTTTTAAAAATCCCCTCAGTCCCAGGAGTACCTTTTGAATTGATCTTAGGAATTCATTTGTCTTGGACAATGACATTTTCTGAGCATCACTGCTGGTGCAATAAAAAGTAAAGAAATAAGAAAAACACGACCCTGTAATACCATGTTATATGTTGCTCTTTTTTTCCTCAACTTTAAAACAACTGCAAGTTGCAAGTTACAAAGCAAGTTACTGTATTTTACAATAAAACCACACATTTGCTTTCCTTACATAAATCTAACCGTATGCAATTCTAGTATGCTTATCAACAACAAATGCACTGAGAAACACTTGAATAACAAAAGCTTCTGAAGCACCTTCCAAATGTGCAACTGCACAGGACCTGATACATATGAAAGTAATCTAAGAAAATCAGGTACAGGCAGGATGACTTATTCCCTAAATAACCTAGTATTGATGCATTCAACTCAGAGGTATTTTGATAGAAAGGAAGGAAATGTTTCACTCTGATTTGTTAAATAATTTTCTATTTATTTTTCTATCTAACTATTTGAGTCATCAGCACATCACCACCACAATTTATTTTTTCATTTTGCTAGCCCAGAACTTGAGTGCCTGACAGATAGCCTTCGCTAGAAAGGCCTATAATTGCCTATTTCCAACAAATATTTTTAAGTAAAGGCAGAAATGTGTGTCTAACTTAGATAAGGGCTAGAAAACTTGGTAAAGGTATATATTGCAGTAAAATTCCCACCACATTCACAAGAGATGTCAGTTTAGTTGAACTGCATATATGAAAGAATGCTCATGCTTATCAGTGCTGGCAAAAACTGTTTATCAAGCCTTGCTGGCATTCCCATTACTTGCATTTGGAAATTAAAATAATGCAGATTAGAGAAGAGAAAATTCAGCAATGTGGGGTTTAGACTCTTCAAATTACAGCCTGATCGAAAATGTTTAGCATTTTTTGATAAGTAGCCTAAAGATTCATAGACTCATATGCTTATTCAGCATTATGTCAGCTTGAAACATGGAATCATAGAATCATTTAATTTGAAAAAGACCTTTAAAATCATGAAATCCAGCACTGCCAAGCCCACCTCTAAACCATGGCCCCCAAGTACCACTCTCCTAAACTAGAGCGCCAGTCTTGAGTAAGCAGATTTCCTTTTGGCATTGGTGCATGTGCTGCTCACAAGTAGAAGTTTCTGTTCAAGGGCTTGTGAAAGCTCTTTATGAGAGAGAGCTGCCACGTTTGGCTGTTGCCACTTCAGTCTGTCTGCCTGGAGTAAGGCAATTTGTACAGTCATATTAGAGTTTGTTTATCTAGGCTCTGGCTCATTTATAGCTTGTTTCCAGCCTTTTTTGGCTTCTGATCCCACCAACACAAACATACAAATTGAAAAAAAAAAAGCCTAACATACAACCTTCTGTTTCAATTTTTGTTCTCTGATAGGGTCAATGGTTAAATATCATTGCCCCTCCTGTGGTTAACAGGCATGTAAGGGATAAGCCACACATGTGGTTTGGGTCTCTTTTGCCTTCACAGACAGGATGCAACATCCCCCAGAGTGGAAGGTGTGCCTGACTCTGGTCCATGGTGGGTCCATGGAGTGGCACAGCTGCCACTCCAGAGCCAGGCCAGGATCCTTGGCTGCACAGCTCAGCTCTGCTCTCCCCTGAGCAGCAAAATCAATTACTTCTTCTTGTCCATATTTACTCTCCATGCCACATGGCAGGCTTTCAGAAGATAAGCCAACAACAGAATGGTTCAAGTTGAATTCTTCCCAAATCAATGCTACAAAGGGAGAAGAAGCATCAGTGCATGGGCAGGTGGGCTTGCCCATATGGGAAGAACCTCATGGAAAACTTGCCAGATGCAGGCGAGATGGGTTCACACAAAGCAGGATGTCACTTTAGCTGACCTTCCACTAATAGCTCCCGTTACCACTTCAGTCAGCAACTTTCCAAGGTAGCTGTGGTTAGTACAAATGGAAGGAATTGTGATTCTCATGATACACATGCACCAGTAAGGTGGATGACATCAACAAGTCTGAACATATTTAACCTCCTTCTGGTCAAGAGTGTAAGGACTGACTGAAGGCAGAGTGTGAAGCTAATGAACACACACTATCTGCTGACAATTTGGCATGGAAAGGCTATTTCAATATTACGCTGTCAAAGGGCTATCGTATTTTTCATTTCTATCACCAGGAAGCTGAGTGTTGACGTAAATGATCACTTTGATAGACAGTGAGCAGGAAGCAGCAGTGTACCTGAAGAGGTCAGCTACACAGCTTTCAGCCACATTGATATTTATATTGAGACTCATGTTTGAAGAGGATTCATGCTCAGAATGCCTAAATTTAATGGGGTCATTTAATAGTTTAAACTCTACAAGGAAAAACCACAACATCCTGGTTGTTATCTTTCATTTTCAGCATATTTCTATTTAAAAACTGTTATGACAAAAAGGGTTTTCTCCCTCTAGAAAAAAACTTATGAAGTGACAGAAACATTGGTAAATGCACTTTCTGCCCACTCTTCTACAAAGTGCATGTTTGAAGAAAGAAGTGCACAAATTAACCACATTTTGTTCCTTAAAATACTAATAATTTTAGGAACTACAATTGTGAGACAAGTTCCCTCTTGCAAGACCTTAAATCAATGAAAAAATACTTTTTTCTACCTTCTTTCCCACTGATAAAGCCCTACACAAAGGACAGCATTTTATATTTGTAATAGCTCCAAAATCAGTGTAGTGCATTCAGCTTATGCTGGTGTAAGCCAGACCATAAACCCAGCTCTGTATTCTTGGAATAGGCTATGGGAAATTGGAACAAAGATTTTCTGGTGTTTCCCAGTTTAGAGGCTGTGGAAATGTGTTGTTAGCCTGTGTGACAGCATGGTAATAGATGAAAATCAGCACTGTCTTCCTATCACTCTGACAACTGCTCTGTTTTTCCTTGCTTACATGTCTCATGGTAGGTAATTCTCCATAGGAAAAAACTCCTGAGCAACCACTTCTTTCTGAAAGGCCCATTCATTGTGTCAGAGTGGCAGCAAATGTAATTGCTGCCAGTTACTACATGACTTCTAAGAGCTGCTGAAATGTATTTGCCAAGATAATTTCACAGAGTTGCCTTTACCTGTTATTACAATAACAAGCCATTCCATTACTAATCACTGCCTCAATGCAGAGATCAATAGAGAAAACTAGCACATTTAACAGGCTAGCACATGAACTCTTGGTGGACCAAACACAAGTCATCCTCCTGGGGATGCCAGAGTATCATTTGTAAGGACACAGCACTACAAAGAGTTAAGACTGATATGACTATCCTCTCTCACCAAAACATCTGAGTCCACTTAATATCTGCTGAAAAGTATCTTGGAAAAAAAAAAGTGTACTGAAATACTTGACTAACCAGCTGCTAATACCCAAAGATATTTAATTATTAAAACTAAACATGATATAATTTTAGCTTTATCAAAGCACTGGGATTTTATTTAGTACAGAATGATGCTCCCTGCTTTGCGTTTTCCCAGTGTTTGTCTGCTGCTGCATATTCATGTAGAACCTCATCTGCCTACACCATACATCCCATTTTGATGAAAACAATAATCACTGATTAAATAAGCAAGTGGAGTGAACTGCAGAAATTATCAAGTTCATTACTCAAATTAGTGAGACTTTGTTTAAAAGAAAAAAAATCTAGATATTGGGCTGAATGGGATCTTTTTGTTTGTTTATACCGCGTATATTTTACATGGCACAGTTTATATTCAGCAAACTTTTTCACCATCTCTAAAATTAAATTACCAAGAGTTCTGTGTAAAAGGGAAGAAATGAAAATGAAATAGGAACATAGACTTAAAGCAACCATTCATTTCATCTAATTTCTACATTCCTACATTCATCTGAAATTTTATTTGCACAAGACAGTAAGAAAAATTATTTGTTCCTTAGGTTTAACAGTTATAATAAAAAATGCTCTCTTTCTTCCAAGAAAGTGGGAAAAAAACCCCTTGAGAATGTTTTATGTGACATAAACTCAGTCACAAGCAGTATTAATACTGTTGCCTTCTCCACCCTGCTCATCATTGCAGAGCTTTGCCTGCAGATTGTGGAGTCTTGTCAGTCTGGGGTGACACGTGTGGAGGTGTCAGCCTGGGCCAGGCTGTGTGCCAGGGATGGATCGACCCACCAGATCCAACTTGGTTTTAAAGCCCATCATTGTCAACTTTGTGTTCCTCATCAGCTGTTAACAGTCTTGCAACTTAAAACTCATGAGAAATCTTTGCTTTTCTTGAGATGCAGTTGTTAAAATGCCACTTTTCCAGCTTAAATGTTAACTTTTGGTCATTTCTCATTTCCTAAACATAACTTGCTCCCTCTGACTGTGCTCACCACAGGCCATGATTCACCTCGTTGCCCCACCCTCACACATGTGTCATACCAGGAAATGAAAGCCGTGCAATCCTATCCTTCCCCATGACACTTTCAAAATCAGAGTGATCCTGACATGCACCAAAGATGGGTCACTGCAGGACTCGGCAAAAACGCCCCTCCCTGCACACTCAGCTCACCACTGAAGCCCCTCCACCACAGCCCCTCTCTGCAGGGCCACCTCCCAGTGGCTCTGAGCAGGGGAAGGCATAGCAGGCTCGCTCTCAAATGCAGCATCTCCTGCAAAGCTCACCAGAGACATTCCCTGCTGCCACACAACACAGTGGCCACCCAACACTTAATGTCAGCAATGAAATCAAAATCACTCATGTGAAGCTGGCAAGGAGCAGGGAACTGAGACCACCATCCCATCACTGGAAAAGGAAGCAGGAAAGCCCTTTCTGATACTGGTATTGGGTCTTGCCATCTCCCTGTTTAATTTGCAGCATAAACCTGGGCAAAAACTGGCCAACTTAGTCTGACATTGCCTGACAGCAGACAGTCCCTCTGATGCAGTGGGAAAGACGGACCTGGATAAAAAACCTTTTCTTTTTCCCCATCCCACACTTTCTAAGGAAAAGGCAAGAGGAAACATACACTCATGCAATGAGCAGCCTCAGTCTCCTAACTAGAGTTATCCCAAAAGAGTGGTGGCACTCCACTGGCAGAAGGTGCTCTCTGTGCCAGGGTGCAGCCAAGAGCTCTTCATTCCCCTCATGAGACCCCTCTACTGAGGCCCTTTCGCAAACTCATTTAAAAGTAAAGTGATTACCATAAACCAGGTCCTTCCCAAAGCTCCTCCTGGGCCTGACACTCCCTTTGATCCCTGAGCTGCTGAATCAACCTGTCGGAGTGCATCAATCCAAAGGACCAGAAGGCAAAACAGGGAAAACGGGGTCAGGCTAATGGGATTTAACATTAATTCTGCACCAAGCCTGAAAAGATGGAAGAACAAGGCCTGGGGGGTGAAAGGGATAATGAACTGAGAGTTGATGGAAGGAAACTTAATTGGTTTTAACAACAGAAGGTCACGTTTTGTTACCTTTATTTGGGTTGAGCAATAATCTTATTTTGACAATTTGTGCAGCTGATGACCTGCCCTACTCTTCATTGGGACTGCTTTGGAGTAAGTGAAGAATGCAGAGCTGGGATATGGGGCACAAACATATAGCAGAGAGGATGTCTGAGTGTGAAAACTGCAAAGGGAACATATAGATCCAGTAACTGACATAACTGGGGCTGATGAGAAAACAACTGGGAGGGTGGGAGGCTGATGTTCCTCCTCACTCCTGTGCTTAACAGAGCTGCAACCAGTACAGTCTTATTTAGTCCTGAGATTACAGGAGAACCATTGGCTCGCTTCAACTCAAGAAAAGGCACATGAATTTAAGTTAGGCAGTCAATCACCAGTGATCTCCTGATCCTGCCAAGCTCTACTGTGCAGCAGTGACCTGGAGAGATGTCCTGGCTGCCTCTCCCCTCCTGGACTGCAACGGTTCATGAATCTGGAGGTGCTCCATGCACTTTGTGATGAAACCCAGCACTGGTAATCTCTTGACATATCACATGGACCAGCATCCCATCCAGAATAAAAATCAGGGTGTTCCAGCCTTCAGCTACAGTTCTGCACCTGCCACCTGCAACATAACTTGAGCCCTGTGGGAACAGTTTCAGTGCCTACACAATACCCCCTATAGAAAGGTTTAGCTATGACACTGACCCAAACAGAGCAAGCATAGCCACAGTCCTGGCAAGCCCCTGCCACTCAAATCATCTGGAAGCTACCTTGCACCTGACTGGCATGGTGCATCCCATCTTCAGAATCCAATGAACTGAGTCAGTGCTAAAACATCCTCCAAGGATGCCCCAATTATTTAAAGCCATAATGTGACACAACTAACCAATTTGCATTTATAGACCTTTTAGTGTTCAGCTGCCCCAAGAAGGCATCGTTGTAAGATTACTTGCCAGAAATTAGTTTGGGGCAGCAAAACTTCTAAACCGAGATTGACTCTGTATTTGGAAAAGATTTGGCCCCAAACCAGTTCCTAATGTGGCAAAGAGTGCAATTATCCTGATGAAAGCTTAGGGATGCTTGTGCCTACAGCTGGTTCATCAAGTAATGCTGAATGATGGATATAATTAAACAGCGTGCGGCAGAGTGGAATGTGTGCTACAATGAACCACTTAGGGCCTCATCCCCTCCGATCAGCCTGGAACTACAGATGGATCCTCACAAACAGTCAATGGCATTCAGCACCACTATTTATATAGAGAGATTCTGAAGTATCACATAAATGCACTGTGACTCGTAGTGCTGTGCAGGACGAGCAGAAATGAAGTATCCAACTGTAATATTGTGCAACTGTCAAAGCCAAGTGGTTCCTAATTCTACCTGGGACTGTGCAGCAGCCCACTGTAGGTCTGGAATTTCTGTACTACCAGGTCAAAGCTTCCACAGTATCTCAAGATATAAAGATATGACTACTTGATACTTGTCAGGACTATAAAAAAACTTAAAATAATCTTGAGAAAAAGAGCCACATTCTGCAGCACATTCCTAAAGACAAAGAACACAGCACACAGAGGTGCTCTTCTCTCCTCTGCTCTCCTCCAAACCACACAAGCTCTGCAGCACTGACAGTGCCCACAGATATTGCTTTTGGTCTGCACAGATGTGAGAGCTGAGCTGGGCCTCCTGCGCAGCACTGACAGACTGACAAAGGTGTTTGCTCCCTGCAGAAGAGAACAAAGGTGAAGAAGCCTCTTAAGCAATTCCTATGTAAGGGAGTGCACTGGAAGATCTCAGCATTTCCCACCTGCAACCATCCTCCTCCACCCCACAGCTCCTGGAGCCTGTGGACCGCAGCATCAGCACATAGTGTGGTTTTAGGGACTTCACTTAGTGACAGCAGCAGACAGAGCAACTGGATGCCTCTGTCCAAGTCAATATGGTATTTCCCATCAGTGCTCCCCATAAATACAAGGGAACGAGGCAGCTGGTGCCAGCTGGCTCTTACTTTGCACTGTGATTCCCCGGAAAAAGGAGTTTCCACTGGATCAGAAGAGGAAAGTGAGACTGTGTACTTGCGCTACCCACCCTTGCTCTGTAACCACAGTGGGTTACTGCTGCATTTTATTTGTATAAAAGCACTTCCACAAAATTATCTGTCTTCCAAAGCAGCTTTAATTCTGTTATAAAGTATTTAATTCATATCAAGGCTTCAGCTCATTCACATGCAGTAACCCTGAATAACAAAATGTCAAAATGCATAATTTAATATCAAGACAAGACCTGAATTTACGTATCAATTGGCTGAAAAATCTTAAAACATCAAATACCATTCAATTCTTACATTTTGAGCCTTTTTTTCAAGGAAACTAATTCATTTATCCATCTCTCCCTCTCTTCTCTATTTCAATATCACCACTAAGAGACTGAATCAGAAAAACATTTTGGCTCACCCTTTAATGGCCTTCTGGTTTGCAACTATTTAAGAGTGATTTGGGAAAGGTATAATAGCACATATTGTGTTCACTTTGAACTGCCACCAGATATTATTTTGCAGCTGTTTTATTGTAAGTGGCATTTGAAATCTAAACAAAAAAGCATCTTAATGGCAATTTCAGCAGATTTTTAATTTCCTGAGAGAATTCAGCAAGACCACAAAAGGGAGAGCATGTTTAAAACGCAATGTTATAACAGGAATGTTTCCCTCTTCCAAGTAGTTTTAGCTTTTGGAATTTGATAATGATTTTACTGAACTTCCTGAAAAAATAACAAATCAAAACCTAGCTGAAGAGAGATTAAAGTTTCTCACAAAACCCACGTAAGCACCACAAGGACTTGCTTCTCTGCAGCTTCTGTTACCTCCTTCACACTCAATCCAGAGTAAAAGCCATTTGAAGCAAAGTTGTGGGAGATTGAACAGGAAAGAAAGGTCACACCTAGGATTTCTCTAATCATTAACATTCCACCACATGCTAAAACCCCACTGGGGCTTCTTCATTCCAGGAATGGAGTGAGCAACTGAGTACCATGGGATGGGCTTGCCAGTGTGGGGAAGCTAGTGGGGAATTCTGTTAAAGTACAGGAGCCATTCTGCACGAAGGACTTGGTTATCACACACTTTTTGTCCACAAAGACAAGTTGTCAGTGAAAAACAGGTTTGGTAATAGCTCAGGAGCTGTGAAGGAGAAATAGCTGAGCTGGCAAGATCTCTCATACTGCTCGATGCCTTCCTCAGCCCCAACACATCAGCTACTCTTACAAAAATACTATTCCAGATATTATTCTAGCATCCTGAAGACAAAAGATGCAACTGTTGCCTAGGAACCAATGGTGCACATTATCACAACATTTGTGCTGTTATTGTTTACAGATCAGGCTGAATGGCATCCAGTGAAGATTCATATTTAACTCTCTTTTAGCAGACAGACTTTTTTCTCAGTCATAAATAAGTAAAAAATAAATTGTGTCCAGAAAACAAATGGCAAACAGATGAAAACCCTTTGGCTCTTTGCTGGAGAACACTCCTGTGAGCAGCCTCAGAGCCAAGCCAGAGAGAAGTGGGTACTAGCCAGGCAACCCAGCACGTGCCCATCAAACTGTGGAGTTTGGCATGTGGGGCTTCTGTCTGCCAGGCAGTCCCTGCAGGGGTCTGAGACACTGGCTCAGATGCTTCAGTTCCTCTGCTTCAGAGGAAGAGATAAAGGGCTCAAAGGACAGCACTGTAATCAACAAGGTAACATGCTTCCAAGTACAATGGTACTTTGAATAAAACTGTTCTTAAAATGTGCATTATTGATGCATCTTTAATCTGCGTGTACTGTAAAGATGACTGCATAGCCAAACCAGTCTCCAGTTTGGGGTGCATTTATTCCTGTTGCCAGACATCTCAGAAGTACTAAATATCAAAAAAAGTTACTAAGAGCTGCAAATGTCACAATTCTCCAAAAGCAAAAGCCGCTTTATATCCTTAAATCCAGGAGGGGAGGGGCAGAAGAAGTAACCTCAGCTGCTGTGGCTGCACAGAGAAAGGGTGGGTCTCCCATCACTAACATTTGCCAGCTTGAAGAAAACATTATGTTAATGTCAGATGTCAATAAAATTTTTAAGCCACAGTAATTTCAACATTTCACTCCACCCATTTGTGACCACACACAAACCCACTGCTGTGCCAACCACTGATAATCAGTAAAACAGAGAATTGGAGTAGCAAACCAAAAAGATAACCTTCAAAATATATAAATTTCAAGCAAATGTGCTGGCAAAGTGAGGAAAGAAGAGGAGAAAAGGTTATTTGAGGAATTAAAGAAAGAAGCAAATCTGAAATTCTCAGAGAATGCAGATTCAAGAAAAACACTGATAAAGTTCCTTTTTGGACAGGAAAAAAGATTCCCTGTGAAGCATTAAGACTGGATTGACATCTGGATTGCCAGATAAGGATATTCTGAGGAAACAAAACCACATACAATGTCAGTGACAATACTGAGATAAAAACCTCAGGCACTGGCATCTTAACAGATGTTGTACTGCAAAAGCTACCTGTGCTGCACTCCCATCTAGATGTACAGATAGGATTCAGCAGTGCTTCAGCTCAGGATAACATTTGAAAGGGCACTTTAAAGACCACCACACTATTTGCCTCGTGGCTGGTACATTATTTTAGAGGCAAGGCCTGCATTTCAGATCAACATTTCAACAGGCGGCTTCATACGGGTGTAAGGTCAAACTCAGCCCTGGATAACAGTATCCTCTATCTAGGCTTTCATATCCAGCAACAGCTTACACAGTGGCAGGAAGGAAATATCTGTAGAAGACAGCTCTGAAGTCTGAATCTTAGAGAGACTTAGAATTGTTAAATTCAATCAAGTCTAATTAAGAAAGTGACAGAGAGGAACTGCGTTTTCAGCCAACGGTTTTGGTGATCCTATTTGCCATTAAACAGCTCTCAACAGCCCTGCTGGCTTTGGGATTTCTAAATTCTTAGCCATCAAGAGGACACAAATGGGTCTCAGACATTTCTCACAAAGCTAGAGAGCTGCATGTGAAAGCTAAGTGTTTTGTTTCAGTTCTAAGAAGAAATTTTCCTGCATTTCCAATATTGCATTTCAAGTCTGCACATTGCAAAAGCTGGGAAGTTTTGCAAAAGCAGTTGGACAACTCGAGTCTGGCATCAAAGGGCACTCCTCAAGTTTTTAAAGGAGCATCTAAATCTTGACGAACATTGCTATTCAGCATTAACAATGTTGCCTTGACCCTCAGAAGACAAGACAGTGAAGCAAGAGCAAGTCTGTCAACAGTTCTTTGCTAGCTCATTTTTCTTAATTTCTGAGTATGATTCTGATTGACAAAGATGATCTCCATAAATTAAACCAAATTGGCACCTGTTTGAAGGACCAGTCCCAGTCAGAACATCCCATTTACTCCCTAGAGTCTGTAGTACCTCAGGTGTTATTTGTATTATAATACCCATTTCAACCAAGTGCCAGACCAAAACCTCTACTGAACGTGTCTCATTTAAACGAGTCTCCACAACACAGGCTTTTGTGAAAAGTAGGGCTATGTAACTTCATCCTAAAATAGTGTCAAGCAGCAAAACAAAAGTAGTTTCATTAGGTTTATTTTAAGTTCATTTGTTATACCTGATTGCTCATAATTGAAAATGTAGTTGTATCTGCATTCCTGGCTCCACCAATAAGACACTTTATTTTCTTCCTATTCTGAAGCACTCCCCAAACTTCTGCTAATAATTTTGCTTGACCTTTATTAAAGACCAAGCATTAGCTGGCAATTAGATTTGGTGATCCCTTTGGTGATTGAGGCTCAGTGATTTACTGTAAATTATAAATAGTTCAAATGTTTCATTATGTTTATTCTTTATACAAGCTTTGTGGCCAGGTAAGCACTGACATGACATTCACTGTTAAACGATCTCATTAAACTTCTTAATTTAAGTGGTGTAACACTTCACCTGCCACATTATCCAAGGACTCCTGCAATGCACATTAAACATTCAGCATGAATAGATGCTCTATCACAGTTCACCTTGTTGGGAGTGAAATTTCAGTCCCTGAACATAAGGTTGACTACTTTATGCTGTTTGTCAGAGACAATAAATAATACAAATAGATACCCATGTAAAGAAAGAGGTTAAAGACATCAGTAGCTTTCTCACAGTGTTTTGAAAGAGGTCCTCAAATAAAGGTGCTTTAAATCACTAAAAAATACCACTAAGATAAAAAAAAAAAGTTAAGGAAAAGGAAGGAAGTTGCTAGTTTCTTTCATTTCTTTATGAATTCAATGACTGTGAAAGATGATTTCTGGAGAACCCTGGAGGCATGTGGTCCTTCTTTATTTACAAGCCCAGAGCAAAAGGAGGGGCAGTTGCACAATCTCCCACCTCAGAGTTGCTTGTGGAGGTTTGTCTTTAGCCATTTCATCCCTCCTCTTCCTGCTGAGGATGTTTAACAGAGCTGAATGGAGTCAAGACGGGATAATCCACATCACTTCACTTAGGCCAATAAATAGCATTTTGCCTCATGACTAAAGGGCAACACAGAATTTTTGCTGGAGGCACCTTCATTTCCAGACTGTTGGCCCATGATTTTTATTTCAGTAACAAGGAGAAGCACATGGACTAGGACCTCCCCTGTGCCAGGTGTAGGAGCTACAGATTGCACAAACAAAACAGTCAGGCACAAGGAAGAATAATAGGGGCATCTGAATTTTCCTGGCTTGCATATGTTTTATTTTATACATTTTTAATTGTTTCCCTCACAAAATGAATAGTTCTAATATTTTTCCCCCCATGCCTTTATACAGTATGATCCTTAACATCTGCTTTTGGACATCTCTTCTGAAGGATGAAGGGCTTCGAGCAATTCTACAGCAGTCTGTGAACATACCAGGCTGCTCCCCGGACAGATTTAAGCTTCATCATATAGTATTAACCCCACACACTGAATATGTTTTTCTGACTTAGAAGGCTGGATTAGCTTTTATTATCAGAAGAGAAGTAGTAAAGGTTTCAGTGTTACAGATGGAATGGCAGATGGGAAGCAAAAGCTTAATATGAAGCAGCTCTGGATAAAAACTATTAATCCACAAAATTCATATGTTCTTATGCAGGGAAGCCTAGCAAAACCCATTGCAATATGACTAACCAGTGAGAGAAGTGTAAACTGCCCCTACCCCATTATCTGACAAATCATGGCAGGAGGTCTGAAAGAACAGAAAAACTGCCTCAAACACACTATTTACTATTTCCTGGAAAAACAATCACTCTCTATGGGGTACACAGGGAGTAATGCCTTCTTAAAGATTATAAAGAATATTAATTTATAGCACTTCCACTATGAAAATGAAATGGGCTCATATATGTATTTGAGGAGATAATATTTTCCAGGGTTTATAGCTGTAATATGGAATATTACAAAAAATTCTAACAATACTTATAAGTCGCTGTCATTGAACCTGCAGCACTGAAAAAGGCTTCTTACTTTTTGCTGAAGTGCATCCTGGGGTGAAGAGTAAGCACATTTCCTTCAGTTCTGGTAACAGAATACTGTGACAGAAAGGAAATGGAGCACTTCAGATGCTGCCTGGCTGCCGAGAGCCCACCAACAGCTCTGAGAGCGGCTGCAATGGAGAACCACGACCTTCAGGAATTCCCTTCACAAAGAAATGAGTGCCTGGGATTTCTCCAGCTGAATGGCACTTGTTCAGAGTTTGAATGACTGCAAGATGCCACGGCATCATTACAAAGAATCCATTAAAACTGAACTGACTCCAGTCTATTCAACAAATGCTGTGGTTGTTTATGGCCTTGTCTGTGAGTGACTGACCCCATCTGGCCTTGTGGTTTGACTTGTTCCACAGGGAACTTAGGCCAGTTCAAACTGCCACAGGTCATGGCCTCAGCATTGCACGATGGTTGGGGTGGACTCAACACCACAGGGTAACTGGACACATCTGCTGGAACTAGTCTACAACTACACTAGACCTTCAGTAATTATTCTTCTACAATTTATCTTACTTGATTCAAAGTGCCATCACCTACCTCTTCCTTTATGGTCTTGCATTAGTCCACTTTTTAGCATCAATACAGCATTCCTCACCAGGACAGTGAACAATAGGAATAACAAGCTAGCTATTCCCAAAACTCAGGAGGTATACAGAGAACTACATACTCTCCCTTACAAGCAAGGATAATATGTCAAAACTGTGAAGTGTCTTTCTGTTGGCCACCAGAACTGTTTAATTCTGATGCTATGTGAAATACCATGATTTCTTAATTCAAATCCCCATGTTCTAATATTAATGCAATCTCAGTGACTTGTGCCCTTCCCTCATTTTTCTCCCCTAAGTGCATGGACAGTGCTTAGAAATGGGAACCAGCAATAAAGGCTTTTGTCAGTCCTTACAAAATTCTTCATAAGGCATAACCTCATGGTTTTTTTTATTTTTCACCTCAGTGGTGATACTTCTGTCCAAGTAGCAGCTTCAGTAAGGGGCTCATACTTTGAGAAAGATCTTGGAGAAACCTAATCAGTGGAAGCATCTATTATATTTCTTTTCTAGGAATATAAAAACCATGTTACAGCATCACTCCCCAGAAAACTGCTCAAGAAAGTTATTTCCCCTTTCATCAATTTATTTCAACATCGAGGGAAACAGAAGCCACGAGGAGAATTTCCTGTCTCCTTCTTCTTAATAACTCTTACAACTCAAACCAAACAGTTTAAAGATGTTTGGGGTTTTTTGGGGATGGGCATTTTTCGGATTTTTTGTTTTGGTTGGCTGGGTTTTTTTTGTTTCATTTGAGGTTCTTTTATGGACTATCTACTTTTGCACAATGTAGTAAACTTACAGAATGAAGCTGTGAGACCTGGGTAATGTAAGTCCAGGAAGAATGTAACTTTACTTAAAATCACAAGCCTTATCACGTGGTGGTGTGTGAAGTTCTTTGCCTGATGCCATCTGAATAAAGGCATTCAGGCAATGGTTGATGCTGGAGATGTAATTGACTCCTAGCTACATATTTGTCACTTCTACACCCATTAGCCTCGACAGATAAAGTACTAAAAGAAGGGAGAGGAGAACGTTACCTTCACTGAATCTGTATTCAAACCTTTAACACTTGTTGAGACATCAAATCAAACTGTTAATCAGAGCCCTGTGAGGGAAGTATCTCTCTGTGTCTGGGGTTCATTTGCTGAGCTCCAGCACTTCTTTCTACTTTACTCATCCTCTATTGCAGGTGCCTCTTTTGCTGGAAATATTGACTAACTAGAGCAGCGCCTCAGTGACAGTGAAGGCCCAGTGCTGCCTGCCTGCTCCCAGCTGCAGTCCCTCCCAAGGAAATGGAAGTCATACAGGGTACAGTGAGGTGATTGTCTCCTTGGCTAAAGTGTGGTTGGCAGACACTTGCCTCACCAAGGAGTCCTCTGCTGTAAAACAAAAGAAACTGCCCCTCTGACTTGTGCTTCTTGCAGTACAGCATGGACATGCCACCCCTTATATCCAAACTTATTTCCTTTAGGAACAAAACATGTACATTCTTAAAATACTCATTGTACCTGATTGGGTAGTCGGCACCACTGAGGTTAATGAAGAAATCCCATGGCCAGTCATTCATCTCCATTAAGTCCCTCATGGTCTGCAGGTAGGTGGCCAGAAGACTTGCTCCTCCCCAGATAGTTGCCATTCTCCAAGAAGTGACTCTCACATTTGGGTACTGGTTGGCAAACTGCAGCACTTGCCGATGCAAGTAATTGGATCGCTTTGCAGGAGAAAAAAGTAACACATTCAAGTTATTCTGTCCAAAATTTTCTCTGCATTCACTAACCGCCAACCCTACTCCCTGACTCACTGAGTGCTGCTATTGCTTTGCCCTCACTTACTATGGTATACAACCTTCTTTTGCTAAATGTTAATTTGCTAAATGTACAGTGAACTCTGTTTAATTCATTTTATTACAGCTACAGTAATCGCTAATCAGTGTGATTAGCTCTTATTCACCATTTGTCATTGTAGATCCCAAAGGGCTTTTGTAAAGGAGGTGACTGTTACCACCTTCCTTTTACAGTAAGTTGCCTAAGGCACTGCATGTCAGCTCTCCATCCAGTGGGCCACCACCTCAGTCTGCATCAACTTATCAGTTACTGCTAACTAATGAACAACAGACAGACATGGGGAGATACTCATCCACATAAAAGGAAAAATGAAGGCTGTTACATAAAGAAGATAACAAGAAAGAGAAATTAAAAAAAAAAGAGGCTCCAAACATGTAACAGATGGAGGGACAAAAAGTGACGTGCACTTTATGCAGCAGAGGTAAGGAGAAGATGAACAAGATGACAAAGATGGGTAGACTGACAGATGGTGAGACAGGCAATTTATAACCAGTGATATATTACCTTGTCAACATGAATGTAATAAAAATGGTCTTTATGGTAAATAGCCTTAAACATGCGTTGGAGCTGCCGAGAAGCTCTGCCATGAACAACCAAGACAAATGCGATCCTGACTGGGTTGGCTGGCATGTATTCTACGGAGTCCTCATCCCACTGTACATTGTTGTTGGCTTTTCCTGTTCAAAAACAAAACACAGGACATCTCTGAGTGTATCCACATGGCAGGGGTGCAGTGAGCAGTACACATTCCACCTTGGCTTTCCTCAAAAGCAGTTTCTATGGTAGAGCAAGAACTCACACGGGGTGCCAGCCTGTGCCCCATCAAGATCATAACCCTCTCCTCTCTGTCCCCATACAGGGTCATCACCCCTTGGGCAGAGCCATGCCAGCCTTCCCCATGCAGCCCTGCCTACATGCCTCATCCTGAACAAGGCTGCATGAATGTGGACAAATACCCAATGTTTATGAGTTGGACCAAGCTCTACCTGAGTACACACACTTGTATCTTCAAAGGAATCACCTCCAAGTTTCTAAGCACTGTTCAAAGTATTCAAACAAGGACAAAGCCAACGTTCTCCCAAAATGAACGTTTAGCTAAAGCTGCTCCCTCCTGTGATCAGCACAGCTCTGCTGAGAAGCTGGTGAAACTCTGCTACTGAACAGCTGCTGAGGATTACTGACTGATAGCCTTTATTTATAACAGCAGATGTATCCTGGAACACTTAAATGGCAACCTGCATATCTTCACTTCTTCACGTAGGAGAGGGGCTCTTACAATCTTATTTAAAATTTATATTCATTTTTATTTTAATGGAGTAATTTCAGGTCTCCATTTTCTAAAGCAAATACCACAGTGTAAGGTTCAGACAGGATATACTGATTAACTGGAGAGCTGCAGGGACATTTTCAATAAGCAATATAAAGTGCTTTGTTTTTTGTTTGTGTAACCACTCTTCAACTCAAAAACTTGAACACAGTGTAAGAAAATCACAATTTTATCTAAAAACTGACATTCATTCTTCAGTTAAACAATATCAAGTGCTGTGACCTTGTAAGGACCTTTTTCAACAAAAATGATTTAGAAAGAACCTGAAATTATGCATATTAGCAGAACAAGGAAGGAAAGTACCTCAAAGCTAAAAAATTGCCTTCTGCCCCTATTTTGCTCTTGCATATTGTAACATTATTCTCTTTTCAAATGAAAGGGGTATAATTGTCTCAAATGCTACTTAGTGTACGTCCCTGCTGCTAAAGGTACAATTTTCCCAAGTCCTAAGATCTGAGTTGTTACCCAGTTTCTGCACTTAGTGCCTTTTGCAATGCCCCACTGTCCTCCCACCTCCATCTACCCACCACCTCACGACTCCTTTTGGAACACAATAGGCTTGCACTGTGTTACAGGACAAACTTGAGGCAGCACATGGGCACAGTCATCAGTGTGAATACAGCCATGAAGCTCACGGCATCTTCCAAAACATCTCCTACAGTTATTAAAAGACATGCTCATGTCTTTGTGATCGGATATAAAGAACAAGAAGACATTTGCCAAGTGTGAAGAGAGAGAAAGACACTTTCCCCCAGGTTTTTGAAACTATAAGCATATGATGATTAAAGTAAGCAACACTAAAAGCTTTTTTCCCCCCCCCAAATGTCTTAGTTACAAAACCAAGTCTGGACACTGAAAAAAACCTCTTCACCTGATCCTTCCTGTGCATCTTCTCCTTATTCAAGTGAGTAGCATAAACTCAGAAAAAAACAGACCAACTGGAAGTTTGCAGAGCACTGTTTCAGGTAATCAAACAATTTGATCCCTTAATTGTAATAAAAAGCCCTTGAGTAACTGAAACACATATTTTAGACAACCATGACAGAGAGATCTTGCTGCAATGGGAGCAGCACATCCAGAAAGGAATGGTTTCCACATCTCCCATGACTTTCCCTTCAAGTCTCTTCCTCCTCAGCAGTGCTCCCCTAGCACACTTGCTTTAAGTCAGAATCTGTTCTTTCCATCCTGAGGGTCCACAAAAGCTGAACATGTAACAGGTGCACCTCGTGCCTAGAATTAGGCTCTGCTGGACTATGTAAGGGGCTAAAAGGCAGCTGTGTCCCTGCTCAGGAATATGCACAGATACTGAACGCTACAGAGCCCGCAAAGTCCGAGGCTCACTGCCCCATGTAGCAGACCCTTCCTGTCCACAGCCCCACAAGGAACACCTGTCTGCAGTACTACTGCTCATAAATTAATGCAACTTTATTGCCCCTGGTTGTAGCCATTTCTAGCCCCATGAGTCACTCAACTTTAAATGGGACACAAACAACTTAAATGGTATTTCTTTTAAAAATCCTCCTCCACTAGTTCAGTAAGACTTGGATGAATATTAAAAGATTAGGAAGAAAGCTTAAATTTAAATTCTTCTATAAGTTTCAGTTTGTTTGTTATGGGCATTAGCCTTTGCCCAGTTCTACTCCTGAGCAGCTGATGAGCTTCTCCATGCACGTGCTTAGGATTTCTGCACATTGACAGGGACAAAAAGGGACTGGGAGAGAAAGAAAATGTGCTTCCAAGGAGAACTGACAGTGGAATGAAAGGCAATTGCAATAGCTAAAACAAGTCATTTTTCTTTTAAACTGCTTTGGTTTCAAGTTGATGATGTCCCATCAATGGACTCAAATATTTTTAGTGGTTTTCATTACATTTTTGGATACCTCTCTTCTGAAATCAGTGGCTTTCTGCAATGATATGCAGAAGGTGAAGGGAATTTAAAACAGCTATACTGCGGATCTTTTATTTTAAACTAACTTGCCTTCAATACACTATCGTTTATCTAGCAATTACTGAGAACAAAACTCTCCCAAATTTTCACCTGAAATGCCATCTCACTTCATTGGGTTTCCCTAATCAATTCCTGCAGTGACTTATTTTGCTCTCTTCTGTTTTCTTTCTCTAACCTCTTTTTCCATGTCCTTCTTTCTTCCTTCTCTTTTAGGTTTAAGTTTTCATACTTTGATTTTCGACCTGCATACTATTATCACTTCTTTAATCCTTTTCTTGGCTGCCTGGAATTTCACAAAGGTAAGAATGTTACACTTTTTCCATCTGTCAGACAATCTGCTACTTTGCTCTGTAGCTTACTATTACTTCCCCTGTTTTAGCTCGTGGCTGCTTTAGAACCCTCTATTTTGCAGACTCCTTCACTGATAGAGAACCAGCCTGATTTGCAAATAAGAGGAAATGGGCAGAAAACATTCAATTGAGTATCTGCTTACTAAAAAATACGGGACTTCAGAGCTGTATGAGAAATGTTAAGACCTGAATAGCTCCATCCATTTCTATACAACTTGTCCATACCACATCCTTGCACATCATGTCAGTGCCTGCATATATATCAATGACCTGCCTCTCAGATAGGAGTGCATCCTCTTCAGGGTGTTGGGAGAGAATACACAGAAGATGCAGCAGATGATTTCATTTAACATCCTACCATTCAGTAGTAATAAAAATATAAAAGGATTTCAAGCAGCATTTGCATTTGACAGCTACTTCAGTGCCATCACTACACTGCATTTGCCCCAGGTGCTAAAGCTCAATGCAGGTGCTAATTCAAGTGGCCTCCACCCTCAGTCACTTCAGTCCAGCAAATAGCAGTTGCCAAGATCACCTTTTTCCCACCCAACAGGTACAGAGAATTCATTGGCAGCTTCCTTGCTCTGCAGCAGGCCCTACTCCCAGCCTTCACAACACTTGTCACCTCTCCACATGCCACCATCTGCCTTTCCAAGAAAACTGTATCAAGCCAACCCAAAAGAATTGCCATCTTCTCCTGTTGCACAGGTCACCTGGGACAGTCTCAGTGGGACTGGAGCTGTGCTCCATCTCACCTAGAAAGTTTCTGAGTGTGGGTGTTGTCTGTTTAGGGAAGTTTCCCACACATTTAGGGAATTCCCTTTTTCTAGGATAACTTCCACAGATCAGTGCTTTATAAATCGTAATAAAAAGATCACAATATTAATACAAAGTAAAACAAAACCCATGAAGAATATGGTTTTTAGAGTTCCATCTTGAGAGCACAGCTCTACCCTCAGAATAGCTTTGCACATGTGAGCGAGTGGGAAAAGTGAGAGGAGCATCCTGTTTATGGCCATCTGGCACAGGTGAAACAGTAGCTCTGGCCTGGAAGCAGGACTTGTTGCCTCAAACTTCCTCAGAATTCCGTTACACAATGGAAATGGGTAGAAGAAAGAGGGACTTCTCATGCTTGCCTTGCTTCAGCGAAACTGCCACGTGGAGCCTCAACAGAAGGGGCAGTGCTCAACCAGCTCATAACAAACATTTTCTAACCTTGTATTGAAGTGTATTTATTGTGTTAACTGAAAACAAACAAGGCATTTTGCTCTGTTATCACGTCTTTCACAAATATACTGAGAAAAGAGAAAGCTGCCCTTTGGCTTCCTGTTCAAAGCCTGACAGGACTGGCATAAATGTGTGCTAGCAGAAAACCCGTACCTGGTTTTGTAGATAACAGGAGAATCTCAGCTCCACTGCAATTTCAACTTGCACTTTCCAAAGCCCAGAGAAATCAATACTCATAATTAAGAGTTTAATCTTCATGTTTTGCAGTATTACTAAATGCCAGAATAATGAAGATGATGCAATCATTTTCCTATTTGTTGTGATGCCACATTATGTTCAATCACCCACCAATATATTTCAGAGCAAACCTGCTAATCTCTCACTTCTATTGCTAATTAATGAGATCAGACTTCTCCAGCAGAACAAAGCAATCTTTTAATCAATTTTGTGAGCCATATTATGCTTTATAAATCAATCCATCAACTTCTGCTCTCAGTTTGGTATTGTCCTGGCTGTGCAACAGAATACCTCTGCACAGACATACCTGGATGCTTCTGACTTCATCTGAACACAGCTGCCTGTGTATACTCTGCCTTGGTCCATGAATCGATGGATAGAGGACATCAGAAGAGTTATTGATGTGCAGTTCAGCCCACTATTTACTGCTATTACATCCATAAATGCAATCAGAAGCCCTGTCATTACAGTAGGAGTATGAGCCATAATCACTCCAAAGAGGTACAGCTCTGCAGTCCCTACTTAAACTCACTGGAGCAGCTCCATTCCCTTCAGTGGGACTATTTCTGCAACAGCCAGCAGAGTGGTAGTGCTGAACTCAGATTTCCACTATAAACTCCTTTTCAATTGCTCACAACTCATAACAACACAGCAGGTTGAAAATTTCCAGGCTTGGCTTTCATTTGAAAATGTTTTTCATTCTGGTTAGAGCAAAAACAGTTTTGTCTTGTTCAAATGGTGAAAAAACTAAAAAACATAAAATCCCCCCAAAACCAAACTGGACAAGAAAATGTTTTCATTTAGAAAACACAAATTTTGTATCAGACCTCATAACAGAAGTAGTTGGAGTTATATAAAAACAATAAAAAATGTCACTGAGCAATTTACCAGTGAGCCATCAGGATGTGATGAGAAGTCTTTGTCTGAAGGCTTGATAACAGTAACATTCATCTGGCCTGAGCCAGAACTCTTGCTGAAGTTGAGGCCTAATGATCCAGTACAGCAAGTGCATCACTTACCAGCAGGCTCGAGAGGGGATGTTCTCTCTTGCCACAGTACCCTCCAGGGAGGACAACTTACACATGAGAGGTAACTTCTGTAGCACAGCATGTCTTAATCATACTTAGATGGAAAAACAATTTTTCCTATGCCAGAACCTAGAAAACTAGCAACATTAATGCCAACTTTGGGATGCCAGTTTTGTTTTGATGCTGGCCCTTAGATCTTCAGGAAAGATTTTAGGTGAGCACTCATCTTATTTTACAGTTATAATCTTTATTTATACATTAAATGCCCAGTGAAATCAGCTGAGATGATCTTCTGTACAGCTGTCCCAGGGCATGGGGATTTGAGAGGAATGCTTATCATTTGCAGAATGAAGTGTTGCTAGCTATGTCCTGTAGATTTCCTTAAAACTGCTGTTACTCAAACTTTTCATCTGTGAGTTAGTGTTGAGCATTTTGGAAAAAATTTCTGAAATCATACTGTGATTGAAGAGTGGATATTCAATCTTTTTGCAGTAATGTTTTATCTCAACATCCCCATTCTACTGTTTTTCATTCTCAGGCTTTACCATGAATTACAGAAGCAATTTATGATCCTCTGTAAGTTCATATGATCAAGTAAGCCATAAGCAAAAATCAATGCAAGGTAGGCGGGAAGCAGCGAGACATAATTTACAAGCACTCAGTGGCCAGTGCATTTAACATTAAAGAGACAGATTTCAGTAATGTTTTTTCCATGCTGAGAGGAAGCCCTGGCTTGGAACAAAGGAGCTGCTGATGTGGGTATTTTCAGTCTTCTTTAATCATTTCAGAGGGTGACAGTATAAACTTAGGGCAGCCAGAGGAGAAGAGTCACTGCCTTACCACTGGACAACTCCCTTCATGTGATCACTGGAAGTTTCTCTACAGTGAGTTTGTGAACTGATAAGCAGCTCTGCAGCCCTGCAGAATTTATATAACAAGGGAAACTCACTGTCATTACAGATTTAGGTTCAGTTCTGCTGTCCATGAATAGAAAAATAAAGTGCAATGAAAGAAGGAAGGTAGAAAGATAGAGGACAAAGGTAGAACTGTTTCATATTCAGAGCCAATCATAAGAAGATGAATTTTGTCTAACTCTTCCCAAGGTGGAAAAAAATATTTGTTTAGGAATTTAAAAGAAAACATTTCTATCCTACCTTTGTTATCCCCCTGTTACACTTACTTAACATTTGTGCTACATACACCACTTCCAAGGCTCACTCAAGAACCCACCAGGGCAAACATCATCCACTAAGCAAATCCAGAAAGACACTCTGCACCAGAAAACTTTGGTGAATACATCTGTTCTCACATGATTTACAGGATTCACTGTAAATGAAGAAACACAAAAACCTTGAGAACAAAGACAGAAATTTTTTGTATCACAAAATCTGCCAAAGCAGTTGGGATAACACAGCAGTGTCCAAACTCAGTCTCAGGGTCTGTGTATGTGTGTACATGTGTGTGTGCAGTGAGAGCACATTCACAGCCACTACATTTGAAACCAAACCAGGCAGCACCTGGTTTGAAGCAGCTGCCATATTTCAAACAAAATTTCATTCTGTTGTGCAGTCTTGAGTCATTACTGAAACGATTTTAATGATTTGCAAATGACCAACTAATTATCAGATTCCACTGTACTACACTTGCAACACACACTAAACTTAATTTACTATGATACTTATCTAGGCAGGCCAATCATCTCAGTAACAAGCTTGCTTTTCTGACTTTTCTAATTATGAAAATGGTAGCATTCCTAGGAGACAAATCTCAATTATTTGTAGTTTTGCTGGAGTGTGTTAGTCGAGCCTTTTCTCCATATTCCTACTGACTGCCATGAATAAATAACACTCAAAAGCAACAGTAAATTAATTAATGTTGAATTAGAGTGAATCTCCTAATAATAGTATTTATCACATCAATTAACAGCCAATTAGCGCATCATGATCAGTGTTACTAGGGTGAATACAAAATGCCTTCTAAGTGAGCATTGGGTGATTTTTATTATATTCAGTGACATTACTGGACTTCAGAGATGTAATGTAAAGCAAATCCAAGAACAGGCACAAATATTCACTCCATTCGCTCCTCCTGCACCTCAGCTTGCCTTTGCAGCCCAGAAACCAACCGAATCCTGGGCTGCACCCAAAGGAGTGTGGCCAGCAGGTCAAAGATGGTGATTTTCCGTCCTTTTTGGATCCCCCAACCCTGGCAGTGTTCAAGGTCAGGTTGGGTAAGGCCTTGAGCAACCTGGTCTAGTGAAAAGTGTCCCTGCCCATGGCAGGGGGTGTTTGGACTAGATCATCTTTAAGGTCCCTTCCAACCCAAACCATTCTGATCCTAAAACTTAACAGTTAGGGGCTAACAGTCTTGGAAACCACAAAAAAGAAAAAGACCACTATTTACAGGTACCTGTATCATAGAGCCTTAAGAAAACACTGTAAATAAAAGAGATTTTCCAGCTTGGTTTTCAAGACAAACCAGCAGCCTGTTGAGAGTGGGATCCCCAGCTCAGAGTCAAAACATGTGGAGACCAACCAGCTAATCACAAAAACCAGGAGCAACTCCTGAATGCACCAGTTCTATGACAATTCACTCAAGGCAAAAGGAAAAACAGCAACCCTCTCTTCTGTGTTTAACACGTAAGGTGTGAGAGTTTTCCTAATGTGTGGAGCCACCCTCCTCTCCCAGCGAGCTCACTCAAGGAGGAGACACTCCATTCAGTTCTTGGGCTCCAAGAGCGGATTCCCATCCAACTGAGTGACCACTGCCATGGAAACCTTGTGCTCCTCAGGAGGGGAGGGGTTACAGAAGGAAAGAAGTGAGAGGGCTGAGATGAGGCATGCGTTTAGTTATCTTACCCACCACCAGCTGTTGCTAAGGATGCCTCTATCAACAGCCCCAAACGGATGAGAATAGCAATTTGTCAGGCAGGATAAGTCATCCCCCACCACTCCCAAAGAAACTGATGACACAAACCCAAACAGAAGCATTTATAAATCTCATTCACAATTTGCATTTTCTGGACACACCTGCAGGTATGCCAACAGCACTCTGGCTTCTACAGAAGCATTTGGAGGGTACTCAGTTCCTCTAGGCAGCTTGTTTAGTGGGTGCATGCTATGGGTCAATGGCCACCAGCACATCCTTCCTGGAGAGCCCCTGCCAGGGCTGCTGCCCATCAAGCTGCCTGCAGTCCCTGCCCCTCTGAGCAGTGACAGTGGTGAGGTTCACAGCACTCAAGTGCAGCAACATAGTCCAGTTGCCTCTAAATTTTGCTGCTGCACAGCCTCTCCAAACAGCCCACGAAGACAGAAGGACTCTCCAGAAGCTGTTCAAGCACTGGAAATAGAGGCAGTACTGGACAGAATGCCAAAAAGGCTCCTTCATAGGAACTGATAAACTCAGGGTTTTCCCAAGCAACAGTGGTGGCCCACAGGTACATCAGTCTCCTGCCTTATTTCAGTTGAGACTTTCTCTTCTGCCACAAATCATCAGGAAGTTTAAGCCTTCAAGGAACAGAAACTTGAAAGCCCACCAGTTACTACAGAGCAACCAAGGCATATATCAAACAAGAAAGTAACAATATCAACATAACAAATCCTAAGCAAAATAGCAATAGAAATCTACCAAGGCTCATACTTGAAATTAGCACTTGAAACAGCCTTTGCTGATTGGAATGTCTGTTTCAGTGTGTTTGGAGAGTGGCACACCCCATAACCTTCACACCATCTCTTCCTCTCATGCTCACAGCACAAATAATCAGTAAGGAGTGAGAACATAAGCAACTACATACACCTCTACTTCACATAGCTTCCCAGGAGATATCATGTAATGCTGAGGCTACTAAGAAATGAAGAGGTAGATCAAAGCATGTTTGTTACCTGCCTGATCAATGTCTTCCCATTTTGTTTTACTGTGCTGCCATCTTTCAAGTCCTGTGTAAAGTATTTTTTCCCTAGATTAAGAAAGTAACAGTTAATAATTTTAAACAGTTGGTGTAAGGCCAGGACCAAGCCAATTTATTCTATATGACTAGCTGGTCTGCTAACTCAAAATTAATTCTTCCTTTGAGATTCCATTACATCTGTCTCCTATTTTTTTAAATGTGGAATTGGAAAGACAGAGTCTGCTTTTATTCTCTGCCCAAGATAATTACGAACACAGTATTGGAAACAGACCAAAAAAGTAAAGACTTTCACATGTATTTTACAAAGCAAGTTTGAAAAGGTCTAGTTAGGTACTGAGAATAAAGGCTGCACCAGCAAAAGCAAAAATCCACCCACATACCTGTTCCTTGTGTCAACATGTTGGAAAATGGGAAAGTTTAGCCTTATATTGCAGCTGACACTTGCACTGCAAGTGAAATTAATAGGAATTTCACAATACAGTCAAAAGACAGAGAAAAGATAAATAGCACATGTCTGGGAAGATTCATGCCAAAGCTGTCAGGCTGTGCTTCCTCTGCATCCCTTTGAGTTAAGCTTTATGGATTTCAAAGGCTGCAGGGCTGGGACTAAGCGCTTTTAAGAATCTCACACTGTGGCAGTAAAAGAAGAGTGAAACATCAGATTCATGTATGTGTATGTACCATAAATAGGTGCCTTCAGTGTGTATACACTGGCAGGTTAGCTAAGCAACAGTTGGAATCAAAACATTTAAAGCAAAACAGCACACCTAAAAACTAGCTTCCCACAGAAAAAAAAATGCAGTTCCTGCACCCAAAGTATACATTTTTCAACATGTGTGCTGACACATAACTATTGTCAAATATCCTTATGTCAAAGGACACTGCTAAGCAATAATTTTCTCAAATGACCCGAAGTACTTCTCATTTGTTAATCTGAAGAGTAACCCTTTATTTAATCATTGATCAGCTCATGTACCTCAAGAAAGTTGGCTACCATACGTACAACTTAAACAATGAATGTAGAAAGTAAGTAATTTTACCCAACAGAGAAGAAAAAGAGGACCAATCTTCTCTGAGGATATTGCTTGTCAGATGGAGGAATGCAACATAATTACATTGTGACATTACCAACAGCAAATAGATTCCACTGTAAGCAATTAACTGGTTCCTTTGCCAGATTTCAAACATTAAATTGTATAGTATGCTCAGTTACAGTAGCATCTGAATAATACATAACACAGCACTACTTGAGCTAGATTTTAACATATGTGGAGAGGTTAAAACAGAGGAGAAAGAGATGTTAACTCTTGCATAGGCCACCCTTATACCCCAAAATTCTACATGAACATGGAAAATATTCAGGATGTAAATATGCACATGTTTTGAAAAAACAAGTACCAGTGATAATAAGTACTCTGGATATAACTACCATGGAGAATTTTGGTCTGTGTGCTGCATATTACAACCCCTGTCTCTCTTCCTGGAGACGGGAAAGGTAGGGCTGGGCTCTCCTTCCTGGCTAGAATGCTTTCCACAAGCTGCTTCTGATCAAGAGGGATTAGTAAAGATGGTTTAAGAGGGAAGAAAAAAAAATCATCAGGCATTAATCCTTGAAACATTTCATAGCCAACATATCTTTAATACAATCCCTCTAATCCAATTAGGGTGCCTTGAAAATCATATCTTGAACTCCATGCCTCATTGTGATGGGTTCTGTGCAAGTGAAACATCCATTTACCAGAAAGCTGCTCAACTCCTGCTCTACTCTGCAGACACTCCCCACCCTTTCAATTAAACCCCAACCTGCCCAGGACCAGCCTGACTCCAGCCCCAAAAGCTGCACCACCAGCAAACCTGTGACCCGTCACATCTATCAGGGTGAGCACCCCCAGCAGGTTCAAAAGCAAGCTTGCCACCCAAAAGAGAGAATACTGAAATCACTTTGATTCATAAACATATATAATTAAATATGTATGGGAAGTTCAAGACAGAATTTTAACTCCCCATTTTACACCTGAGTGTCGATTACTTAGAAACATCACTAGGCAGAGGAAGCAGACTGTGGTCGTAGCAGGTGGGTTTGGATGATGGCCCTTCAGCATTCATCCCTTTGAACCAACAGGGAAAACAATTCCTAACACAATGTTTTCGTCAGCAAGGAACAAATTACTCCTAGTTAACTGAGTCTGATTTTTTAAATGTTCTCATGAAAACTATTTGGATTGGTTTTCACAAGGATGTATATTCACAGTTATATTTATGGGCAAAGAATAGAACAAAACAGCATAGTCTTGTTGCTAAAATAAAGGACTTTCTCTCCATTATTCCATCATGGTAGAAAAAGATCCCATTAACATAGCACTAGAGGAAAACAAAGGAAAAATCAAATTGCTGGCATCAGAAAATGTTCAACAAAAGCAACATAAAGTGATTTTTCTGTTTCAATAGACATTACAGCTTTGTTGTTAAAAAAATCTAATGTGCAGAAAACGTCATTTTATTGACTAAATAAGTCATTGGCTGCTGTTAAAAGCATCTGGGGAGAATTTGTATGTGAAATACATTCTTGCAATACTACCATAATTTATAAATCAGTTATAAATTTCCCTCAGATTTTAATGAGACTGTGAGGCCCTTGGATGTCAAGGAGCTGCTTAAAATTTAACTTGTAGAAGAGTCTGCTCTACACTGCACAGAAGGAGGATCTGTGCAGTGTTTGAAACAAAAAAATTAATGCTGACCTTTTACAGACAAAAATAATACGGAATATTATTTCTAAAATTATCTTAACTCTGCTTCTTAGTGGCTGTCTTCTCATTCTGCAAGTCTCCATTTCATGTCAGCAGTCAGAGATACTAAATTTGGCCCCAGGCACTTCCCATTTCCTGCAGCTGGGACTGATCCTGCCCTTCCAGTGCTGCTGCCTGTGAGCTGGCAAGGTTGTAGCAGGGCAGCCTTGGCTTCAGGGAGGCTCTGCTCTTGCACAGCTTATCCCACACCACTGAATTCAGGCAGTTTGGCAGAAGGGAGAATGATGTATTAGTGTGGATCTCCAGGAACAACCTAATGGGGCAGCCCACAGTGATGAGACAGGGCACACAACCAAGTAGTTATGCATTTTAATCAGGTAAAGTGAGTGTTATAAACTGCTTTGAAGGTCCAGATGTATTTCAGTAGCTTTGGTTTCCAATATAATTGGGATTTTCTCCCGCCACCTCTCACCTATCACAAGGGGAGGCTTAAAAGAGAAAACCAACCAAACAACTTGTGTTCAGATGTAATTCAGCTCCTCCTCCTCTAAAAAGACAGAGCCCCAAACAAATTTATTCACAACTTGGCTTTTATGGCACAGTAGGGCATGAAAATCACCAACTGGCAGCAAAACTGCTAAGCAAACCTAATTTAGGAGATGAAAAGTGTGAAACACGAGAAACATCTCACAGATTGTAAAATGACATGTTTATTTAAAAAAAGAAACCAGGAAAAATAAGAAATGTTGGCAGAGGATTGCAGTAACAACTCCCTAGCTGTCAGCTGGTTAAAGCTGGCCATTACCTGCAGACTCACAGACCAAGAGCAAGCGTTCCACAGCCCTCAGACATTTGCAAAAATAGTTGTATCCTTCACAATCTGCATGGCAGGACCAGTAAAGACCCTGATGCCTGCACCCCATTACAGAATGGTACAAAACCACAGCACTGCAGAACCACAAATCCATGAGAGCTGCAGCAATGTCTCCTGTCCCTACAGCAGCTGCTGCTGCAAACACTTGTGTGGGGCTGTGGACTCAGGAACTCATCCTTCTCATAGCTTAAAAGACAGAAACCCCCATAATTGTTTTTAATGGAGGCTAAGGAGAAATACTACTTTTTAGGGCAAGGAGTTAGCTAATGAGAAGTAGCAGCAATGTAACTCTATTCAGTTCATCTGCTGAATTCATTTCAGTCCATCTCCTGCTCTGCAGCCCATCTGAAATCAATGGAGAATGGACACTGTAAAATCAGTATCAAAAAGAATTAGCATGTCTGAACCAAATTCTGCTCATGTTCTGAGCAATTCTTGATCTATATAAATGCAGATTAACTTTGAGCTTCCTTAACAATTCCCCATTCCAGTTAAAAGACTCAAATATAACTGAGCTGCAATTACCTTCAAATACAATTTAATTTCCACTGTCTTTATTTTGACATTAAAAGAATGATGAAAAATCTCTTCACATTAGTTCTTAAGACACTATTGCAAGAAGGTAACTGCTGATCCATATGCCCTCCCCCAGTCATTCTCTCCCTTTCTTTCATGAGACTGGACCACTCTGACCTTACTGTCACACGTACCATCTTTTCCTTAAGGAAAAATCAGTTTTAATTTCTGGAATGACTCTTTATGTAAACTAATCCAATGTCTCTTGGTACCAAATGCTTACTGTTCAACAGTAACTTTCACAGTTGAAGATGACATATGAAACAGAATGCCTGCACGGGCAACCTTTTTATTAGAATAAAATCACTCTATAGATCCAAAAGTGAACTAGTATGGAAAGTTTAATATTATGTTAAATGAAGAAGTATTTAAAAGTAGCAATCACATCTGACACTATAATTACATTGGCCTAGTGTATAATCCCAAAAGAACACAGAGACCTTTTGCCAAAAGGTGATTTGAGTGTTAATATGAAACTCAACGTGGGCTCATTTTAATTACATATGTACCTGCTGAGAACATATGATAGAGTCCAAAAAGCTAATTCATTGTCAGCATGACAGCAGGAACTAATATTAAATCTTGCACACCAAGTAAATTTTTCCAGATTACCAATTACCACACAAAAATAGGACACATTGCAAATGTGGTCATCAGCATGAAAGCAAAATGTGAAAAAAATATTGCTAAATAGAGTTCAGCCCAGGGTATAGAAAATTTCCCAATAGTTCAACCTTTCTCTTTAAAACAGAAACATTTAGTTGGTCCAACTCTAACCCCACTGACACCAGGTTTGCACTGACTCTTACAGCATTGATTCTCACTGACACTAATGAAGTGTAATAAAACTCCTCTTTAGCAATATATATGAGCAATTCAAAGTAGGTTTTGGTGTGGAGTTTTTTTCCCTATTTATACTTAGCCTTAAATTTTCTGCATTTCAAAGATACTACTGAGGGGTTTTGTGTTCTCTTCTCATGAGTCCCTGACCAGTCTACGGCACTGAAAAGATGTTAAGGGTCAGTTTATACCTCTTAACCCTCACCAACATGCTAACAGGGACTTTGATTGACTTTTAATTATGGACATAGTCATGCATCAGTCAGTATTTTCTAAAAAAAGTGCCTGGTGTATGAAAAGGAACACCCAGAGTCATAATGATGAGCTAACCCTGGGGAAACAAGACATAAACACAATTCTGAAGGCAGCAGAGATCCAGCAGAGACCCAGCCAATACTTCTAACTGCATCTTTACCTGCCTTTTTGTTGCTTTACTGATGCATTATTAATTAATAACTACTAAATGTTCCCAACAGAGCATTTTAAACAACAACTGCATTTCTTTATGGCTGATTATGAATCATAAAAGTATGTCTGCATGTTCAAAGTAATAAACAAGCCCAGGTAGGGAGCCTGAACTGCTACAGAAACTGCTCTTTGAAGCTTGAAGTTTTAGGGATGCTAAATACCTACTGTGTAATATTACACAATTGCCAGTCTAGCTTAATCCAATTAATATGAAGAAATGTAGAATTTTCTGTTTTGCCTCAGCATAAGCAAATGCTGTTGGAAGGGAAGATGATGGCATTTTAGAAGAGCTGCAGGGTCAGTTTGGTTCATTGCTTTATTCAAATGAAGCTGCACCAATTTAGGCCAGCTAGCAATTATAGTTTTCAGTTTTCAACTCAGACAATGAAAAGAAAATTGTCAAATCACACTTGTTTCTACTCAAGATTTATGCAAATGCTGAAAAATGTTTCACCAGCTCTGAAATCAGGGCTGATGCAAAGTTTTCACGTTCTGCTTGAATTCTGGATGAACTGAGAAAGTATTGAAGGTGTGTTTGGGGCACCTTGGTGCTATTTCAGCTGGATACTTTTAGATATAGGTTGAAATAAATTCGTAATGCTTGAAGATGAAAACTCATTTAGAGATTCTATTTATCCACAAGATAATTCTTTCTATCTCCACTTCAAAAAACCAAAAGCCTCCTACTATTCAAAGAAAATTCCAGCATTAGTTTTCAACAATATCACTGCCTTTAAGGTAGAAAGGGGCTCAAATTCGCTTCCCATTTTCACTGGATTTACTTATTATCTAATTAAGGATTTTTTTTTTTTTGCTGTAGACCATGTTTAATATTTCTTTCTGGTGTTTAAACTGGTACATAGACAGTAAAAGCTTCAGCTGTACCTGCTGATCCCATTACTTGTCTTCTATAGATAGATAATCCAGGCCCTTGCCATGTAACATTTGGCAGATGATGAAAAAACCAAGCAAGTTACCTATACTGTTTTCTGAATAGTGCAATACAAAATTAATAATCTTTATCTAGGCAAACTCTAGACAAAAAGGACATGCAGGGCAGAGCATTATGTGCCTCAAGGCTTCACAGTCCATGGGCACAGGACATGGACTGGTTTGATGGCCACTGCATGGAATCAGTGTTACCCTCTGGCTCCACATCCAAATGCCATCCTGTGCTTTTGTCTCTAGCTCTTCCAAAGACACACGTTTCCATTCTATTGATCTACCAGGTACCTTCTACACCCTGAGCAGGGATCAGTCAAAGGCAGGCTCAGTCACCTGGAGGCTCAATGTGCCTTGGAAGACAAAACACTGTGGAGCCCATGTCTTCTCTTTTCCTCCAGGAATGAGCCACCCACAGACCTCTGGAAGGTCTTGGTGTGCCCTCTGAGGACAGCCAGCATGTGAATGTCAACTCACAGTAGTCTGCTCAGTCTTGGTGAAAATTTTTACTCATCTTTTAAAGCAAACAGGATTTGCTCTCAATTCCCCAGATGAACTACTACTATACTTTTTCTTTCTCATTTTTCTTTCTGTCTTCTCATCTTAATTCTTCCAGTTTACAGCCCAGTCCTTCTACAGGGATTCATAGCAAAGAGAGACAATAATATCTTTCCCACTTTCAGATATTAAGATGGATCATTATTCCTCCTGATATGTTGGAAGATATTTATCAGTTTGAGCTATGAGACCTTTCTGACTGTGAAGACTTAAAACATCGATTTAATGCCAACTTAAAGACTCCTAAAAGTGTAGGAGATTGCATTAGATAAATAATTTAACAATAAAAGGTATATCAAGGCAGACATTACTGCAACCTTCCACCAATCAATCACCATTTTCCGTGTTTATCCAATCTTCATCTCAAGGCTCTGTACATCAAATTGCCTAGACATATACTATACAACTGAAATAACTTCATCATTGAATAGAATTGCATAGCCATTAAAATTCTCTAATATCAAGATAGCTGACATTATGTAAAGTATTGGCTTTGGTTCCGTAGGGTAATAAATTCTGACCCAAATCCAATCTTTCATGGATAGCTGATTCATAATGAAAAATTACTGGTTTGTCACTCTACCTTAGAAAATTTACTGTGGGAACTAACCCAGCACTGGGCAGTCTTTGAAATATATGATAAGAAAAACCACAGTTCCCTTCCCAACCTCCCTGAAACAAAGGGAATAGATTTGGTTTGGCGCAAAAACCTGACACACTAAGAGAGAAAGTCAGTGCTGTGCTTTCCCCAGGTCTGTGAGGCAGAGGCACCCAAGGGCCCTCAGGACACTGCCCAGCTGGCACCTCCTGCAGCAGCCACCCCCAGCAGCCACCAGACGTAAGTTCTGTACCAGGCTGAAGCTGCTGACTTTGAATAGATAAAAATGGAGGGCAAACATCACAGAAAACTCTTCTTCCAAGTTCAACATTTGTGAATCACACCATAGTGCAAGGCTGGAGAACCATTGCCAGTGATGTGTTAATACATCTGGAAGGTACAGTAAGTCAGACTGGACCTACAGCTGCTCTGCTTTCTTGCCCTTATGCCCCCAGCAAACACCACAGTTTTACAGGGACAGACCTATGGATTTTAGCACTTAATTTAAGTGACTTCAAGAAATTTAAAGTTTTCCTCCTCAAAGATACTTTTGTTCAGCAAACTGCCTTAGGAGACTCACAAAAATTATTATTTTGTAACAAAATTATTTCCAAGCCTCTTTATAGAGGATTTAAAATCCACCTAAATACCAAACCAACTGTACTACCACCACCATAATTTTTCCTCTGTGTATATCTGCAATGGAGTTACATACCTGTTGCCCCTGGTCTGTACATGCCATGAGTTGTCTGAGGTTTCCCAATAAGCCTGTGAGGCATCAAAAAATGAAACCCAAGTTTCCCCAGGGCTAGTGGAGGACTTAATTTCTAGTTAGTGCTTATGTGGTCAGCCTGTGATACGGCATAATAGAGCATATTCTTGCTTTTACTCCTTAGCTGAGAGCTCTCTAATAAGTTCTCCAGTAATCATATCACATTTTTCCTTCTTCTTCTCTAAATGATACTTCTGCTTGGATGAATTCCAGTAGAACTCTAAGTCATTCCAAGTTTGCACTGGGGCCCCCTAATGTCACTTATTTAATTCCTAAAATTTTGCAGGCTGCAGCAATATAAAGCAAACATGGAAAACATGAAGATGATCCTGTCTGCATGGCTGGCAAATTATGCCTACAAATGGCCAGAAATGATTGAGACAAATGAAAATGAGTGATCTTGTATGCTAACTGCAGTCTTTTCATTGTAAATGATGGAGATGAATGTATTGAGACTTCTCATTAAGATGATTTCCTTTTTGCTGACCAGGTTAAGAATGCCAGAGCTGTCTGAAGCTTCTTTGTAATATTCCTTGGGAGTCTGAGAGAAGTGGTTTTCCCCTTTGTTTTTCAGGGATCTGCAGGTAGAACATTTTTAGAATCAGAACTGCCTTAAAACTGTTCTTATCTCCAGATACTGGATGGATGTGCTTTGCTTTGGTCCACACACTTCCATGGACTGGTAAGACAAGAATCCCTGCTTCCATTCTTCTCCTAACCTTTGCTTACTCATAGAGAAAGAAAATTGTCTAGTTTTTTTCATGGTGAACTTAAATTTTGAACATAGAAGTGCACAGAGACATTTTATGGTTCACTGATAAAGGTTACTGAATAAAGTTACCAAAGTAAGACATCAGTTAAGAAGTGTCAGCAAAGCTACTTTATCACATCAGTTAAACCTCTAGCCCATTTTGCTTTTAATGCTTCACAGGAAGCTTGGGTTTGTGATCACCTTCTGGCAGAAAATGCTAGATTTATTTACAAAACCACATCAGCTCCATGTAGCTTCCCTCTGCTCTGGCTTGGCAAATCCAGTGTGTGTTACACAGAAGTCTTTTACACAATTAGTCTCGGTAGGTCTATTCACAATTAATCTCAATCACACCTCCCCTTAGGCATTTGCTTCTCTGTCAAGGTGAGCAATTGAGCCAGGCTGGGTTCTGTCCAGCTTTCCTTTCTGTAACAGAGTATATTCCTCATATGCTTTTGAATAAACAACCTAAGAAAATGACTCCCTCAGACAGAGAGAATGACTTTGGGATAGATCCTCAAACCTGCTCAGAGACTCACAGTGCATTTCTCTCAGAGCACCTACATCTCAGTCCCATGCAAAAGAGAAAGTAGAAATGGGTAAAACATACATTGCAAAAAATTTCTCTTCTGAACTTCCCTTTTCCTCACCACTATTCAGTAAATTGCCCAGAATGAATCATAGCCCACAAATAGATCAAGAACAAGAAAATGTGTGCTTCTGTTTAGTCATACTACTGTCAAGCTCCACACTATTCTGCAGCACAGTAACACACTGCATACACAGAAGCTTTCAGTCTGAAAGCAGCATGGTTTAAAATGCTCCACTGCACAGCAATATCCATTGGCTGGATGGAAACCTTCATTTGCAGTTAAAACCACAGGTGAGTAAGCAGTGAGACAGCTTAAGCTGCTGTTTACAGCCAGTCACGAACAAAGGTACTTTCTCATCAGTGAAGTGCTTCTCTTATAACGTTTAATGAGCTATAGAAATTAATCAAGACTTAAGCAAAACAATTGCATTAGTATGGGGAAGAAAGTCTCCATAAAAGAGACGCAATCACCTTGCAACAAAGAGAATGATTCAAACAATTATATTCCAGTTACACAGAGGGCTGCCTTGAACTTCAGGTGAGTAGTGAAGCTTCCAATGAGATTTTCAGAAAAAGATCCTTTTGACTGACAGGGGTTTTTTGGTGGTGGTGCTCCCTGACAAGATCTACAACTGCTGAAGACTATGAGATGGGATTTAGGTTGGATATTAGGAAAAGGTTCTTCACCCAGAGGGTGAATGGGGACTCAAACAGGCTCCCCAAGGCAGTGATCACAGCATCAAGCCTGACAGAGCTCAAGAACTGTTTGGACAATGCTCTCCAGCACATGGTGGGATTCTTGGGGTTTTCCTGTGCAGGGACCAGAGTTAAACTCAATGATCCTTGAGGGTCTCTTCCAACTCAGGACATTCTATGATCATTCCTCAAGGACAACTGATGATTAAAGTTAGCAAACACAAGCCAGAAGAATTAGCAAGGAAGTTGGAGATGAGCTCTGTAGATGAACTTTGTCAAGCTGATCCACACAAAGATGTGATATATTCACAGTATCATAAAGATTTTATGTTCAGACTCACAAAGTTGGCTCCAAATCATCAGCAAGAGAGATGTCAGAAGGGTGTCCTCCTACAAGGATCTTCACTGGCCATGACAGTAGGGAATAATGTAAAATAAGGAGAGTGGTGTCTAAATAAAAGCTTTTGATTCTTAAGGATCTGGGCCTTTATCTCTACTCTCCTGGCTTAATTCAAAGGCAGTATCCATACTGCTGTTAATAAAAATGTGTGAAGCTGAAGTTATCACTGAATTTCACTGCCTATGGAGAACAACACGGTCCCTCTGTAACACAGACAGCGTGTCTATGCAGTAATGATGAACAGGAAACTTGAACCCACATCTGAACCAAGCCTTTACATGCTCAGTGATGAACTTAACATGCACCACCCACTGACAACTTAAATGCACCCACTCTCCTCAGTCTAGACAAAGCACATCATTGGGAGGTAGAAGGGCCTTCTTCAAAGTCTTTAGCACCCAGAAAAGTTGTAACAGCACAGGAGAAGGTGAGGTGGAAGGGGAGTACAGTCAATTCTCTCCAGACAGCACTGTCTGCAGAAGTCTGGGTTTCATCATTAGAAGAGTAATATTGAGAAATTCTGTTTTAAAAGGCAATAAGCAATTAAGTCCTGCAGAACAAATCCTATGAACTTCACAAGTTGAAAGTGCATACAATTGCTATTCAAATTATTTTTAAGAAACTGCAGAGTTTGAGTTAACAGATACTGATTTTCCTGCAGTGTAATTCTGCTTTTTGGCCTCAATATCCCATCATTCTTACAGTGGCATCCATGGATAAAGAGAGATGGATAAGCACTGAAACAAGAGATGATCAAGATGATTCAGCTGCAGCAAGCTCTGGGAGAAAGTACTGAAAAATTCTTCAAGCTCCCTGGAGGCTGGTGAGAAAACCAGAGAAGAAAATTGATGGACCTTTGCCACAGGCCTTTCAGTAGGGCCAGAACTTGAAA
>JAOXXN010000205.1:15669672-15680251 GCA_026770055.1 Myrmophylax atrothorax
GTCTACTAACATCACTGTAATGAGGGCACTCCAGAGGTCCAACACCTATTTTATATGAAAAAAACCCGACACCTGCCAGTATGGCTCAAATTTTCCTACTACAGGGAAAGGCTGGGTTTGGTGGTTTTGTTTTGGGTTTGGGTTTTTTTCTTTTTTCCCCCCCTTGTTCACCCTTCAGGTCATACCATTGTAGCAGTAATTTTCTCTAGCCATAGTTTTTTTTGACTCTCCCCACCAACACTCTGTCCATGTTTCACAGGATCACTGGGAAGCATTAACGATCACTTAAGTACTTTTCTTTCATCTCTGTACATACACAGTAATCTTTATCAAAATATTCACTGAGCTTCTGCTACCCTCCTGCTCTTTTCCCAGGAGGTTTGCAGCAAGGACATACTTAGCCATTATCCTCTCCCACGCCTGCCCACACTCCCCCTTTAATGCTCCATAAAATTATATCATTTTCCAAAACAGAGGCTTGGTGAGAACTGGGACTGCTGACCCTAAATTTTCCAGCCCTTCTGCTCCCCATTCCTTGTGTCATGCATCTCCTTGAGATGCCATTTCCTAGATGGTTTTGTGCAGGTCTGCAGCCCTGGCCTGTCAGGGACCAACTCTGCAGCCTCCAGATCCACAGGTGATCAGACAGGCCTAATGTGGAAAACGTGACCAGAGAGTAGCATCACGTGAAAAAAAACCAGGAGGAACATCAGTCTGCTTTCATTCTCCCACTTCTAAACTTGCAGATGATCTAGACAGGAGCTGTCTGTATTTAAATGAAAGGATTAATTGTCATAGACAACCAACAGTTTTCCCCTCACTGAAATTTCTTCTAAAACCAAAGCTGAAACTGTGCAAGACAGCACTGACAGAGCCAGTCTGTGCTCATAACAGATTTATTTTTGGAAGAAGAATCCCTGAGCTCTGCAACACCACAAGCTCACACATCCTCAGAAACACCAGTACCCTGTCCTCTACAATGCAGCTGTCTCAAGAGAAGCAGGGAGGTGACAAAACAATGTCACCCTAGTCTGGGATGCCACAAGGACATTACTAGCAATTCAAGTATCCTTACAAGGTATACACATCTTCTTTCTACAAAGAAACTTGCCCAGTTTCTGACCCACTGTCCAGATCCAATTTCTAAGGATAATTAATTCATTTTGGCCCTTTGCCGGGGGAACCACTCAGCTGGGAGCAGGGGAAAGCATTTTGTAGATCTTACATCAAGGCTGCCCCATCACTCCCTCCAAATGACCTGAGGGCACTGGTCACCCACCAGCAAGGCAGGCAGGCTGGTGACAGGGGCTTACGTGCACCACTGACACTAATTTTCATCACTTAAATGATATACTGCATTCCTTGTCCATGCAACGAGGCAGGGCCCATCTTCAGCCAAGACAATAAAGTTTCTTTGCATTACTTACATCCTAATTTTTACACGTGGTCATAATAAAAATCTGAGAAACACTGGTAGAATACATTCTTCCTGAGCTCTCATTGTTTTCTTCTTGAAATGCCACAGCTTCACTCATTTTACTACAGTTGGCTCTGCTTGACACATATGAGGGGAAAGGCACATGACTTATTTCATTAATTCATTCTGCCTAAAATGCAAACACTGAATCTTGAAACGGCCCTTTTTAATGAAAGTAGTGCTGGAAACATGGTTTCCAGAACGGTACACAATCTATGTACACAGTGTAATTACATCTTAGCATTCTGCAGAATACCAGTGTATGGCTTAAATGCTATTAATTGTAAGCAGTTTTGTTCCACAGGATGTTGTTCGCCGATAACTACTCAATTAGGGTTATTTTGCAATTAGTCTACTCACAGTAAATTTATTGCAACCAGAGTAATCTGTGGTGCAGCAAATTAAACTGCTGTCTGGGCTGCATGTGCAGTGCCTCTTACAGGCTCCTTAAACCGTGCATAGCTCACCACAGTGATTTTGTCACACTAACGGATTAAACATACAGAAAAGCAGCAGCAGCCAATGTCATTTGGAATCATGAAACCAGCAGAAAAAGACAAATCTGGGGTTCAATGATCTGTAAATCAAACACAGCAAGCCCAAAAATGCACTGCCAGAAACTTAAAAGCTAAACAAATCAAATGTCTATAAGTCACTGTGCACATACAAATGCATACTGAGTGGATGAAATCCTCTATTTGCCAAGTTACAGGTCCCATTCTTTCAAAATTTTACAAAGTATCCTCTCATTTCCATGCCTTGAAGAACAGTTCTCCTCCACCCTGTAAGTAGTTGGCATCTTACTGACTTATCCTCTCCCTTTCTGCGAATCACATCTTTCTGTGAGTGCTCTGAAGTAGTCAAATAGAAACATTACAGACATTCAGATTGCTATTACCTGTATTATTCAGTAAACAGAGCTCCAGAGCCCTTTTCTCTCAGTTTGAAAACCAAAAGGCTGTGATTTCTAAAATGAAATAGAAAATTTTCTTCTCAGCTGCCTGTAAGAAGCTGAAAGCTCTTGCTTTGATGTGCCAGAGCATTATCAATAAGCAACCAGGGAGAAGGCAGTCTGATGAATGATGTGGGATGAGGGTAGCTTAATTATTTTCTTACTTTATTATAAGCTGGGTTTACTCCACAGGGATGAAGACAGCAGAAAACCTGTTTGATTTAAAAACTAAGAAAAGACAACAGAAGAGCCAAAGGGAAATAAATCAGGCTCACTTGAGGCTCTCTGCTTTCCTAGGGACTTTGCTTTTGCCAGAACCATAATTTAGAAAACACCCCTCAAAAAACCCCTGCTACATACCTTTAGTCTATCAAAAGCCATAGATGTGGGTCAAGAATAAACCCAGCTGGGCAATTAATAGTAAGGATTAGGCCAGAGTCTGCCCAGAGGAGCCTGATGTAGATACCACTTGGCACTGTGCCTGCGATAACTCATGGACCTGGTGCCAGTGACTAAGGGGGAACTGTGTTGTATGTTCATCCAGCAAACCTGCAAGGCAAGGGATTCAGAGCTACACACTCCCACAATCCACATGGAAGTGAAAATCAAGCTCAAGGACTGGACCCAGGCAGTGGGTCAGCAGCTGGGCTATTTTCAATGCAAAAGGAAGACTGTACGTAGAAATCACAACTTCAGCACCATGTTGAAATGGGGAGTTGTGTAATTGTAATTGCACTGCTGCCCACTGCTGTTGGGCAGGCATGGTCAGGGGAACAGTGGCCATTCTAGGACTGTGCTCCTGTCCATGATAATAAAGAGATTCTGCTGGGAGTAATGTGGTACAGATCAGGTCACTTGTGCTTTGTCAAAGTATTTCATCTAGGTACACAGTGAAGCTTATTTTGGAGCCAAGAATTTGCACTAAAACTTCTGCTTCTTCCCAGTACCCCTGCACAGGAGGGGGACCATGTGTTATGGTGGACAAAGAAGGGAGACAGCTGGTCTGTGTCCACCATGAGCTCTGGTGAGCACAAGCAAGTCTGTCATACCACAGGAATCAGTGTCCCTAGTCTGGCCTGCAGAGGACTAGGCTGAAGGTGGCCCCAGCAAGGAAATAATCTGCCACATTGTCCACGGGTACCGTATCTGAGAAGAAATGAACTCCCCAAAGGATACCTCCCTGTACCCTCTTCTAAATCTGCACAGGGCTGGATTTGCCCTTTCCTCATCTAACCTTGTGCTGAACCTACATTTCCCCTTTTACATTTGCTGACTGCATTGTCCCCAAAACACACTCGTACAAACTCCAAACATTCCTTTCTGAGTGAAGGGAGACTTGCAAGCTGTCTGCTGCCCTGATCTCAGCCATGACTTTGGATAAGGCTGCACCTAAAGCTTTTGACACCAATCTCCTCTTTCATAGCATTTGTGCCCTGGTTTTAGGACCAGCTTGCTGGGAAATGCCATCTCGTGCTCTGCAAGTCAGGTAACTGGTAAAGCTGCCATGTCCTGTTCTGTTGTTTCAGAAGCAATGACCTTAGAGGGGCGGAAGCCCTCACGGAAAGACCTGTATGTCAAACAAGTAGCGAATATCATGCTCTTGGTTTTAACAATCCTTGCTTTTATACACTGGAGATAGTTATAATCAACTTCCTTTGCCTGTTGCCTTTGGAAACAATAAAATACTTAGAAAAGAAACAGCTTGTACAATCCTGTTCCCATTGATAACCACTCAAGTGAACATATCACTTAACATTTATGACAATCCAGCTGGATGGAGTCATGTCCATAATTGATGGCTACACTTAGCAATGTCATGGTTTTGATCAGCTGAGACAAGATCCAAGGGGATTAAACAATGGATGATATCTCAATGGAAACCACAGCACTGGGAATATGTTTATATGTTGGGATAATGGATGAATGTGCTGCTCCAACACATAAATATTTATACTTCACAGCTCCGCTGAAACAGGAAACTGTTTTTCAAAGCAAACTGAAGGGAACAACACTCACATGCTGAATACAGACTTAGACCCTCAATGTCTGACTCTTGCTGACAAGCAGTATGTAGCTTTTATAATGCACAAAGTGTCAAGACTGCTACCCACAGCTCCCCATCAGCAATCCTAACAATGGGGTGTCTCATATCTCTAAAAGCTGACGGCCAGTGCTTCACAAACATCTCCAAACCAAGTTCAACTCCTTTCAAGGACTCCCAGGGTTGATGAAGTCACCCTTGATAAGGGATGCAGCCACACTATGAGTGAAAAACAGCAGTATTTATGTTCTGCAGTGGGGAGGAGAGATACGGGACAACAACACACTGAAACTCAGTTAATGTATCCTTAACAGAGCTCTAAAATTCAAGGGACTACCAGGTTATATACATCTAAGGCTTTGCAGTAAGCACTGGGCACCTTTAGTTTTGGGAGTCCCACATGTCTGTCTTGATAATACTGTATTTAGACATTTAAAAAAATATTTCAAAGTCTGGATCTCGCCATAGGTCTGATGTCCCAATCTGGTTGTGCATTGGTGCCTCCTGCATAAGCAACTCGTGGCCTATTCCATATGCTGCTGATTTATCACTTTCCCAGCAAAGCTCCCAAATCTGCTCCAGAGCAACCTCATACAGAACATGGGAGGTCCACACTTTCTGCAAGGAAATCTGGCAGTTGAAGTGGTTAACTTCAGTTGTCAGCATGGGCAAGAGGCAATAACCTTGAGGTAAGAGAAGTAAACATTTTCCACACATATCCATCTGGCTAAGTTAAGATGTGTCTCAATTATTCTTTTTAAACAAGTGTCACTGCCCAAAATAAAAAAAATTAAACTAGTTTTACAAACCCGAAAATTTTACACACAGTCCTTTTACACTTAATTTTTTTAATGTGGTATACATCCATAAGACATGAGTTTTGCCTAAACTAACCATATTTGGACAACTTCTTCATTTCTGTAGTTATTTTTGCAGCTCCCAGATTTCCTGAAGGTTTTACTGTATCTTATTACAATGTAAGCATTTATACCAATGCCCTATGTACCTACATACTGAAAGGCTTCAAGTGTAAGATGAAACACTTCTCTTGCTTCTAAGACCACACTATAATCCTGACTGCAGGGCATAAGAGATAAATCCTGTATTTAAAAAAGAAGCAATAAATATTTCTGGAGAAACCTGTTTTTAAGAGTGGCAGTTGTTTAAAACTTCTGGAAAGTAACCTGCATCCCTGGGAAACGGATTACCAGGCAGGGGATGGAATCGTAGGTGTGTGCAAAATTGCACAGCTGCAGTGTGTGCCCGCACTAATGACAATACAGCTTCCAACTCTCTCCAGGGTATCACTTGCATATTTGTATACATGATGAATTTACTCTACACAAGGGATATAGCACTGCTTACATTACTGAGACATGTCCTTGATCCCAGAAAGTACAGGACAGTGTCTGCAAGGTGCAGACCTCCATCAGCGTTCTCACAGATCAGAGCTGGCTGCCCTGTCATTAGGGAGGAAGAGGGAAGGAGAGCAAGGACATGCTTTCCACCATGAATTCCCATCTTTGACACCTCAGTGGGACCTCAGGGTACCCACTGATGTTCAGCCTGTCACTGACGTCTGGTTTTGCTCAGTTCTTAATTCTCTACTGCTCTTTTATCTCCCCTTTAACTTGTGCTGCCTTTGCTGTCCCTCTTTCCTTCTTCCCACTGAAGACCAAGTTTTCTGCCTGCTCCATTAACTCTTTGTCTCCATTGTCTGCCCATCCAGCTTAACAATTTGGAGTATCACCATGATAAGAAAGGGAGAAAAAACATCAAAAGAGACATGGTAAAAACCAAAACAAAACAGTCACAGATGCACAGGGGTGGGAAATGGGGTGCTCACACTATTCATCCTGGTAATATGCATCATCTAAATTAAAAACCTAAGAATCCTATTACAGGCAGATAAGTTTGTTTGGAAACATTCTCTAGGGCACCTCCTCTTTTCCACTCTCTGTACAGGGAATTTAACGTCCTAATTTAGGCAATAGCAACATAGATCATTCTCTGCACTCCACTGAAACCACTCTGTAGCACCCACTACTTTGTCATGCTGCAATAAACAGGCACCGTGGGGGTTACAGGATTTAACTAAATGTTCCTAATGAAAGAAACTAAACACCCCCTAGTGCCCACGGCTCACCATGTTTATTACCTAAAAGCAAAACCTATTCTCTAGTTTGTAACAGTCCCTCTGCACTCAGCTCGGATAAAGGCATCAGCATATCCTTCCAAGGTGGGGACTCTGGACTGTTGTATAACTAAATGCATCTGTGGATAATGCTGCTCCTTGATCAATACCCACTTTGATCAAGTGATCAATGTTTTGGGTTTTTTAAAGGCACTTTGCTTTATGGGGAGCTTATAACTTGATGAATGGTGGCACGTGAAGCAGTCTCTGAAAAGCAGGAAAAGGTCAGCTCAGAAATGCAAACTGACAGCAAGCTGAGAGGTAACTCATGATCTGACAGCATGGAGAAACCAAAAGCAACAAATCAAAGCCTGGCTTAGGCCAGCAGAGGTAACTGCCTCTCTACAGCAGTGATTTCGAAAATAACTTTTGCTGATTCAAGAACATTAAAAACAAAAGTCAGCCACAAAATTGGATTTTATCCACACTTTTGGGAATTTTTTTTACTATACTTTTAATAATTATCTGGACTATTAAAATGCTTAGGACTCATATGTGCCATAAAAATAGCCATATGGCCGTAACAGCAGTGCCACTCATTTATTGGTTAGCAAAAAGCACCAAAATTCACAATGGCTGCTCCCTGGTCACCAAAAAGCAAGCACAGAATAAAAAGACTTTGACTAAGCTTCTCTATGTCTGTAGATAAGAACTAAAAGAAACAGGAGTAGCAGCTGAATACCCAGATCACATTGTGCAATAAAGATCTGGTGGAAGTGAAAAGAAATTCTATGGGAATCTCTCAAGAATCTTGTGACACCCACGTACCTCTCTGTTTAAAACATCATCAAACCATCCCTTGTTTACATGGACTAAGTTCATTACACATTCCTGCAATAAAGCCATTTTTGTCATCAAAAGGCCATTTCAAATAAATAGAACCCTTCCCCTAAGACACTGTGTTATTTCTCCTTCACCATCTACCAACTTACCCTCCAGGGCACAGAACCGTGTCACCGTCTCCGGCATCAGCTTCCCGACCTTGTGCTGACAATACACGTCCGCGATCTCCTGGCGACACTGCTCGGATTTAGCGCGGGACATGGCTGAGATTGCGTCTTTGCCCGTCACCTCACACTTTGGTGGTTGGTCATATTTCAGTTCAGGGGAGCTGTTTTCAATTTTTTTTAAATGAAGCTCTTTGGGAGACCTGTCAATCTCCTTCAGATTGTTGTTGTTGCTGCTGCTGTTTTTTCCAGGGGGATCATTGAATTGCAGCACCTCATTGGAGTTCTTCCCCAGCAGCAAGTTCTCCTTCATCTTCTCCTCTTCCAGTTTCTTTCTCAAGTGCTCCTTTTGCTTGCTAAGGGGTTTTTTCACCAGCTCAGACTGGTGTTTTTGCCTTTGAGTCCTGGGAGGAAAGTTACTGTTATCAATAGTTTCAAAGTCCTTGGGGACTGAATTTTCATTATTGCTGTCTGTTCGCATTTTCTCTTTCGGTCGGTGGGAAAAATAGCCATCCTATAAATGGGGAGAAAAATTATACTCATCTTACTGAAATAGTCATATCCCATGCATTACTAGCATTTCTTATATGAAAACAGTTCAGTTACAATTCAACACACTGCAGAAAATCCCCACATTAGGGATCACAGCAGCAAGATGGAGCTGAGAGGCCTCTGAGCTGCCCAAGTCACCCAGACTGGCACCCCCTTCCTCACTGGGCCAGAGTCCAACTCCCATCTTGGATGGAGCAGGAAGGTTTTACACAGGTTTGTTAGCAGTGATTAACCAGACACTTCACCTTGACACCATTAAATGTCAGTGACAAAACCAACTACAGGGCTACAGCCTGAGCTTGCTTTCAGTGAAGTAACTTTGCTACAAACTAAACTCCTCCAAATTTTTTTTTTTTTGTTTCAACATATTAGGACTTTGGAGAAATGTTCCCATGGGGTGCACTGCAGGCCTCCTGCAGGTGGGAAACTGGCAGCAACAAGCCCTGTGTGAGCACAGCTGCACACACTTGGGCTCCCCAGGAAGGTCAGAGCCAGGCTCAGATGTTGGCTCTTAACTACCATGTTGTTTTTCTCCACACTGGGTGCTCTTTGATAAATACACAGCACAAACATTGCAACATTTAAAATACATGATATAAAGAAAGGAAAAGGAATAGATCTTGTAAAATATCTGTCTGCAGCAGAATAACGCTTTGCTTCACAGTTTCATCCCTGTGATAGGTGGAGACCTATGACCACAGGAACTTGTCCTTGCTCATCAACAGCTCAGTAAGTTTACAACAGCAAAGGAAAGGGAGGATTCTCACAGGGTCTGAGACAGCTCTGCTCTAGAAAATACATAACAGGCTAGTACAGAACCAAGAGGCACTCATATGTGTATATGCCTATCAAATGGGAAACTGATAGCCGGGGGTGGGAGAGGTTGAGCTGCCTTTGCTCCAGCCATGGGAACCAGTCCTCAGACTAGTGGGGAACACCATTTTTAGACCTGTACACCAGGAAATATCACCATTTCCAACAGTGATCAGTAGCAGATGAAATCAAGGACGAATTGTTATTAACACATCTAGAGACAAGAGTATAAATATTGAGACACTTTTTGAGTCTGTCCTGTTTCCTTTCCACTTGTGGAAGACCTAACCAAAAATCAGAGGCTGGGAAATGACAGCATCACTAACTATGACTGATGGGAGCATCTTCTAGCACCTGCAAACCACATTTTGCATTCAAAACATTTTACCAGCATGAGCTAATTGTTTCTCACACCTCTTCTGGGAGGAACTAAACAGTCAGGGTTTGCAGAGAAAGGAGAGGGAGATAATGACATATGCAAGGCCATGCAGGGAGTCAGTATCAGTTTGACCTCTGCAGCTCAGCAATGGGAAATGTTTGAATATTTTTGAATGTTTATTCATTAAAAGATATTGTTTTGTGAGTGGATGAAGTGATTCTCTCTTCATGAATAATATCTTTTACATCCCTCCAGGGATGGGGACTCCACCCCTTCCCTGGGCAGCCTGTGCCATGGCTTGACAACCCCTTCCATGAACAAATCTGAAAAAACAAATGAATTCTAAATGCTTCAAATGCAGACACAAAACGAAGCTCGGCTGTAACTCTTCCCTGCCTGCAGGGACAGTGAACTCCACAAAACCTCCCCAAGGAGGACACCAAGTGTCTGCAGGGACATCTCTTTGGGAGGAGCAGGAACTAAAAATAAAGCAGGGTCTGTACAACAACTGTAATACCAAGAGCTATATATATACACTGAAAAATAAAAACATGTAACAAATACCCCAGCTGGACAGTCAAATCCAGCCTCACACAATCTCACACCTGTTGGTGCAAGTGTTAAATGCCACAAAGCCAGAAATCTCCACCCACCTTTAATTTGCATTTCTCTCTCAATTGCTGTCACCAAAGCCGAGAATGGTTTTTACAGCATAATGATTTCAAGATAGGCTCCATACATGACAGCAGAACATACACATTTGCAGTGCAGAGGAAACGAAACTCAGCACTGAGCTCAGAACAGCAGCAGCTGCTGACAATAAGTTGTGTTCATTTGTGAAGTTCAGGGATAGAAACAAAAGCAGCACATCTGTTTTTCAGCTGGCTGCAGGAAGATGGGTTTTACTTGCTCTGCAATGTTTTATTTTTACAGTGCTGGATTAATTGCAGACTTTGTCATGGATGTCTTGAGACAATCAAGACAGGACAAAGCGATCTTGCAGAAATGATCTGGGAAGCAGGCAGTCCCAGTTGTGACAGTACCACAGCACGTACAGCAGTGTGTTCACTGTCTGAGTCATCCTTTTTCTCAACTTTTATCTAGCTATTTGTTAGTAGCACCTTCTTATCTCTGTGTTTGCAAATCACTGAAAAAATGGTAGGCTATACCAGGACCAAATGAGAAGCAGAGAGCCTGTTAGCAGAGCCTGTGTATGTCCACAGT
>JAOXXN010000205.1:15688615-15714759 GCA_026770055.1 Myrmophylax atrothorax
TCTGTCTTACAGGGTCTAAATTGTTTTCCACATTAGCACAACAAAGTCCAGGGCATTGCTGTTGAGATGTGTTCTTGACCGAGTTAAGTGATTATTTCAGTTTTCATTTATAATTCATGCTCACTCACACAGTTACAGTAACATTTACTCACATATATCTGCCATTCCAACTTCCCACCTGTGGCATTTACCATTCCTAACTATTCAATGAACTAAAGTTAAGATTTGGATGTCTGCTGTGAAACCCTGCTCCACACGGGGTTGTGATCAATCTGCATCACTTCAGAATATCCTCTCTTCTCCCAGTGACCTACCTGTCACTGAAGAAAACAAACAAATGCTAATAAAATATTTTATCAAAATAACAGCTTTGGGCTAAAAGTCATTTGCTTGCTCAGTCATCAGCAGAGGAGCATGTGCCTGTGTTAGCAGCTCTGCACAGTGTGGTCTCCCAGACCTCAGCCCTGAGCAGTATGTGAAAAACCCCACCGTTAACCTCAGCACTCCCAGAAATCAGCCTAAGGGAACTATTGGTATTACAGATTTGAAGCTAACAGCTTCTAATCCATGGTTTGGAAGGATGGATATATCCACAGCTCTTAATGAAGCAATACCCAGGAGAGACATACACACCCTTGTGTCCCTTTAGTGATGGGAGCAGATAAAGGACTGTCAGTCTCCAGACTTTGACCCTTTGGTTGGTGCTTTCCATATATCCAAGAGAAAAGATCATCAGGATCCTTGTCTGATTCCCTACTGCCTCTCAGTGACACAATGCTGCTTATAAGAGATGCAAATTCACCAAGTTTCCAGACTTCGTGTCCTTGTGCACATCTGCCTAGGCAGCAGGTCGCTTCCCACGGCAGCAGCCTGGAAAACTCACAGACGCCTCAACACTTTACTGGGAAAGCCCCTCGAGGTGACAGGTTGCATATAATTCGCTTTTTGAACCAGGGTTGTTCCAGGAGAACAGGCATGGGAAAGATGCCGGAGCATGGGCTTTTGCCAGCTCCCCTGCCACCCCCAAGCTGGGCAAGGCCCGCTGCACAACCAGGATGGCACAGAACTGTTTGCTCCAGCCCGAGCTGGCCGGAATATCAATGCAGCCCAGCAATGAGCTGAACGGCAAACAGGAAGGAGGAAAAAAACCCTGCGACACAAAAGAAACAAACAGCCGGAGATGAGCTTTCCCAGCAGGTACCACATTGGAATTCAGAGCGCGGCGGTACCGGCGGTCAGCGATCTCCGCACGGGTGGCTCCGCCGGCAACAGGCGCCCTGGATTCCTATCGCTTCCAGAGGCAGGACCACCGATTATTGTCAGAGGATCTGAAAGTGTTGCCCTTTATTATTGTTTATTAGCATCAAATTATGTTAGCCAAGGAGATTTGAAGAAATCTGAAGCGAGCCGAAGGCTGCTGTAAATCCTGATGTGAAAGGATGCATTTCACATGCAATGAAAGCCAAGAATGAGCTGTCGCCTTAATTTAATTCCTGCGCTGTCCTTTATAGCAGCAAAAGCCTTCATCAAGAAGAAACAACAAGCAGTTCTGTCTATGGCCCAGATTCTCAGTTTGTGCCCAAATAAATTTTACATTCTTCTGAAAGCAGACTTTGAATGACTGCAGAAATGTATATGGGCTATTATTGGCTCCTAGAGTTGCTCAAGAAACTTCAAAAAGAACAGACTTGGGAATCTATTAGGCAACATTTTCTCTTTCTGTTGAAATCTCAAGAATAATGAATGCCTTGGAAAAAGCAACAAGATTGTTATCGTCATTTACTCTCTGACCGAGTGCATAAGCTGGGCTGCTTCCAGTAAACAAGTGGTTTGTGATAATTTTATAGAAGTGATTAAATAAGTAAAGAGTCACTTGAATTATTTTTTCCTTCCCGGTTGGTGAATAAATACGGGCTAGTTGGCCAAAAGTCCCTGCTGACACAGAATATAGCGGCAATAAAGTGGTGGCTGAAAAACCCTATTCATCTTATCTGCCATCAATTGTCCATGGAGAGAGTGAATGACAATTACAGTGTTACACAACATCTATAAACAGAAATTCCTCTGTACTGTACAGTCAACAAGACTGTTCCCACATGTAAGTGTATTACTTCAGTGCTGGTTTTACAGGTAAAGGTGAAATTCAGGCAATCGCCACACTGAAGTTGATAGACAGGAGAAAGTCCATCTTTCACTGCTGGCAAGCCACATCATCCCCACACAGATCCAGCACATTCATCAATAAAAATGCATAGGCAGAAAGCAAAGTACGTTTTTAACTGTACTAAGCAACAGGATTGCTTGCACTTCTAATTATTCTATGAAATGCTCATATTTTAATCCAATCTTCTATAAAGAACCAGTAACTTTTTACAATATATTTTCAGATAACTTGTGAACTGGCTGGCATAGAAATTTCTGAAATTCTAAACACATCTATCAAATGGAAACTGCCTCCAAGTATGCACAAAAGAACAGAGTGCTCAGCAAGAAACGAATAACAAAAAACAGGATGACATTGCACGAGAAACCAACCAATGAGCAAGTGTTCTTCCCTTTCTTAGACCACTGCTTTTATTATATCAAAATACTTTTACCACAAACTGTGCAGTAGTTCCGTGCAAGCCACGTGCAGAGCAGTGCACACGGTGGGGACTGGGCAAAACGGTGGGATTCAGAATAAGCCAGTAAGAGAAAAGGGGATGTATCCATGCTATGATTAATCTCCTCACTACCTCTCTGTTTAATAATTCAAAACTTTTATAGGATTCAGTTTAGTGAAGAAGGAGGCACCCAGGCTGGAGCACTTTCCAAGCATAGGGGATCCACCACAAGAGCAGAGATCCCTCACAGGCCATTGCTGCAGGTTCTATTAACAGCACAGTACTTGAAACAAAGTAGTCATAACCAAAGCAGGAAAGTCTATTTACTTCCACTGCTCTTCCAGGCATTTGGGGAAGTAGAGCAGGGGAGAATGGCTAAATGAAGAATACTCAACACCAGAAAAAATCAAGCATGAAGTCTGATAAAACTGAGTCTGAATAGTCTACACATTGCATTGAGGAATAAAACCCCACACACACATGGAAAGGGCAGAGCCAACAGTGCCAAATGCAAGGCAACTATCTGACATGAAAAACTTAATTGACAAGTATTTGTAGGAAGCTGTTTAACACCAATCCTCTTGACTAGTCAGCCTGATGTTCATTAAGTGCAAAAATCGTTAAGAAGCAGCATTTAATTACTCACAGAATGCTTTAATTGCTATTACAACACCATAGTTTTTAATTACAGTTCACGTTAATACAAATATGATCTTATCATGATCATTAGGATTAACTGTAGTGATCTTGTTCACCAACACAGTACCTTTGTATTTAAAGTAAAATATCATTAAAAAGCCATGGGAACTTCATCATTAATGTGCAAGTAGTGTAATCTTAATTTCCTCCTGCAGATACTGAACTGAGACCAATCATGCAGGATTTTCCAGTATGTAAAACAACTGTCACTTCTCATTACAAAGAATATGAAGCAAAAAGAACACTGAAATAACAAGGCTGAAACAATTTTCCAGATTTAGAAAATCCCATGCCACACTTCATCTAAAGCACTTTTTTCAAGCGCTAAATTTTCCCAGGAATTCTGAACACAAGATGTAATGTCCCTTTGCTCAGAGTTCAGTTCTGGGTTGGCAAGTAAGTCCACAACAGACTGACTATTCAACCTACTTCTCATGCAGATGATGGTACAACCTCAAGTGATTGAAGATCATTGCAATTGCCAGAGGTTAAAGATTTTAGTTCTTAATAATACAAAAATGATCAAGCAGATTTAATGACAGTGTACAAAAGCAAGAGCAATGCACGGATCAAAAAGGGAATTATAGGGGAGCAAAACCAATCTTTAATAATAACATACGTCAAGCAAGTGCAGATTGTGACATCAGCACACATGGATGTGAAGGTAGAAAGTCAGCTTTAAGAAATATTGAACAAAGGCCCAGACCTACAACATCCTGAGGATTTTACAAAATCAGGCAAGAAGGAAGGAAAATATAAAGCAGCTTTCTAAAATGTAAATGTTAGGTAACAAAAATCATATGCATTCATCAGGACATACATGGTATAAACAATGAGAAAGAATGAGTTTGATAAACACTAAGATTATTGTCTAGAAAATATGGACAGTTTAAAGAAATGAATCCTGGATCAAGTGTATGTAACACTTACTTAAGCCCTCAGTCTCTTTGAGACTATAATTTGTGACCCAATCTTGAACCTCCTGTTGGGCACCATCCTGTCAGATGCCATCTGTGGCTGACACAATGCACTTTGTGTTTGTCTTTTAATCTTATCTCTTGGCTTCTGCTTTGGTGTTCAATAGTTCACCTTTTGTCTGATTGATGCCCTTGCTCAGGTTCCAACCTCTGTAGAGCTGCAGACTTGTCAGACAAGGAACAAAAGACTGTTTTCTAAATAGATAAGGGAACATAAAAACAACCATGGGTCAGGTTCCACCTGAAGTTAGGACAGGGGCTGGATTCTGTGAGGTGCTGTCAAGATGAGTCAGACTTCCTCATCTGCCAGCTTCCTGGTGAAATGTCCCAAAACTTTTCAGCCTTAAAGTTGTAGCACATCTTCAGGTCAGGACCAGAACACCAAAGCAAAGGACAATTGCACTGTTTCTGCACCCCACTCACACTGTAGCCACCTAAGCAGGGCTGCCCCTTGTGCTGCTGGGCTGATGGGAGTTGCATTAACATGGAGGTCTGGCATGGCTCAGGAGCCCAGAGGCACACTGGGATCAAAAAAGCAACCAGTATTTTCCAGTTCTTTGTCAGCAATGAAAATCCTCAAAGGTAACTCCTGTCTCTCCCTAAATAACCCCTGAGCTCAACATCTTACCTCTCTTTCTCAGAGTGGCACAATAAATTGGGGTCACCACTTCACTTTCTTCTTTTCTTACTGCTCTTTCCAAAGTTCAAGATAAAATAACATTTTCACAATGAGTTTAGTAGTTGAGAGCTAAAGGCTTATTAGCCAAACAACAAGTGATTTGAGTATAAGTGAAAACACAGATTTAACATTTCTAGCCATTAACCCCTGGGATATTGTTGGATTTCCACTGTCACAGTGTTGGAACAAGCTTCAAGATTGCACCACACAAAGCTGAAACAAGGATGGGACGGGAGTCCTGGCTTCACTGAGGGCTCCCACAGCTTTCCAAACACACGGACCCCATGCTGCAGTGTGCCTGAGAGACAATGACTGGGGCAACTCAGTCCCTCCACCAGGGTACAGGACACATGAAGTGAACCTGCAGGTGTTGGTCTGCAGGGCACAGACTGCCTCAGCTGACACAAAGAGCAGATTTAAGTGGTTCTGCAGCCGCAGCCTTTGCAGCCACAACACTGGTATGATGATAGTGGGGATGAAATCAAATGGAAATCACTGGAAAGGCTAAGTGTCCTAAACTAAAGTTAACCAGCACGTGTTGTATGTGGTGGCACTGCAAACCCAGCTAACTACAGCAACAAGGGATTTGATGAGGTCTATCATGCATTTATTACCCCCACAGCAGAAGATATGGCAGTTTACAATGTTCAAAGAAAATGTATTTTCATCTATTACAGGGAAAATGCTTCAAGGTTACTCTCCCTGCATGCTAACACTATCTCAATATTTACGCAGATCTTCTTTCATATAGTTTTATTAATCAAATCCCTGCTACATGTATGATGGTGGTCTTGGAAAGACAAGAAAGAGGCCTTCAAAAGTGCAAGCAGATTGCACACATTGTTTAACAGAAATATTTTCATGTGTGTAAAATAAATAATTAAACCAAGCAATTCAGAATCAGGATAAAGCTACTCCAATACAAAAACCTTCTGTCCCTCTAAAATCTGGTTTATGTTATCACAGAAAACAAGTAAAAATGGATTCCTTGTTCCTTTCCCAGACATTTCAATCAAATTTTTGACTCCCTGCAAGTTTCTGCCTATCCTGCTGCTAACGACCTCAACCAGGAGATTGGGCATGGAAGAGCACATAGTGTTTTAACAACTTTCTGCCCTCCTTTGATTTGCCATCTCCGACATCACAGTCGCAGTCTCTCTTGAATTACCACTCCTCAAACAGGCTTATATTGACACTGGAGATCTTCCTCCTACTTTTCAATACCATTGAAGTCCTTATAAAGATGCACACAAAATGGAAATATTCATAAAAATGTGAAACTGAAAGACTAAAGTAAAACAGCAGATGCCATTATTATGCACACTTAATATATATTTACATTCTATATATAATTTACATATTACACATTTCCTGGGGTTTTTTTCAACTATTAACACACTTATGTATCAAATAACATTTTAAACAAAAGCTTGGAAAAAGCCTGTTTGTCTTCACTGCAACCTCATAAATTTGCAACATCTCTTATGAAAAATGTGGCTTGCAACAAAATAAGCAAAATAGTGAGGGGAAGGAAGAAACCTTTTTTGACAGGCATCCTCTCTGCTGATCAAGTTAAAGGAAGCTGGATATTCAGATAAGTAGTTAAAATGTAAAAAAATTCTCTGTTTTGCACTGGCAACAGATAAAGCTGCTGATGTGGCACTTTCCCAGCATCTGAACATGATGTCTAAGAATTACAAGGTTTGTGATTGGAAGATTTTCCTGCCCCAATGGAATTTTAGGTGCTAAGGCACAGAGATGCAACTCCTGCTGCTTATTCAGAAAAGGTTAGGGAACAAAGGAAGAATCAGCACGTTTGCTTCATCTCTTCCACACACAATTCCTGGTGACTCACGGCTGCTGACAAAGCCTGGGCTCCCGAGGAAGCCTAAGGGGTTTGGTGGCACTTTTTTAATTTCCAAGTGAGAATTGCTGTAATTATCACGCAGCTGACACTCATCCCACTAAAACCAGTATGTGCATAAAATAGCAAATAAAACAAATATAGATGAGAGCTGGTTATGGGCCCAGACCAGCAGCCTGCACAGACCAGCAGCAGCTCTGGGAGGCAACCAGTTCCCCCTGGTTTTCCAGCAGCTCACTTGAAGCCAGAAGGTGTTTCCTTCAGGCAGGAGACCCAAGTCAATCTGGAATGAGGCCTGAGGAATATGAACATGATAGCACAGCACTACATAAGCAGAACAAGCATGAAGTAGTACCAATCTAACTATGCAGGGCTGACCTACCGTACTGTGAGAATTCAAAAATCAATGATAAGAGGCAAGTGAGAGAGTTGTCCAGACCTGTAAGTGAAACAGAAGGCATTTTCCATGGGAAAATCACAGCTCATCTAAAGCAAAATAGGAGGCAGCAAATTCAGTTTGCAGATTCAGCAAATTCAGAGGGAGAAAACAAGGATGATTAATCTCTCAGTTCTTGCTGCAGTCTGTGGACAGGTTTCACTAAAATGCAATGTGTCTAATGCTTATACTGCATCTTTCATCCCAAACACTCCACAGCACACAGCTCCACTGAAATGTTGGACATTTCAATATCAGCACAAGCAATAAGTAATTTCCACCCCAAAAAAATCACCCAAAATATCTTCCTGAACTGACTTGGAAAGCTGTGGGTGGAAGACTTCCCAATTAAACCATTCTACATAAAAATCAAAACTGGACTCATTTAACCAATATTCCCTTTCTAAAAAATCTAAACAAAATCCCATTTGGGCTGACAGTTCATTTTACATAAGGGAAGCTTCACAACCAACACACAAAGTCCATATAAAGAAAAATGAGAAAGTGTGCCAACATTAAATTTAGATAAGTCATGAAGTCTTTCTGACAGAGTTCTGGCAGCTGACAGTTTGTGTTTCACTGATTTTATAGGTCAAATAATAGACATTGTGATGCCAGACATTTGGGAGCATCATCATTAAGCAATACTTTACCAAATCCTAAAGAGCTTATAAGCTACCCACAGCTGATTTTAGCCACCAGTAAAGCAAATGTATATTGCTATAATAAGAGATGCAACTGCTGTACTCAGATGACACCATTAATTTAGAAACTACTGAACAGCAGCAAGCAGTCCCTGCTATCCTGATTGTTCATCTGCAGCAACAAATTATTTGTCAAGTGAACCACACTGGTTACTCAGTGACAGACAAGTTGTGACCAAGCAGCTTTTCAAAAACTCGTGGCCATCTCTGAGTTGTTGTGGCCTGTACTGCTGCTCAATGCCATGTGAAGAAACAGAAAACCACATGTGCACATAAAGAAGTGTCAGAAGGCAGAAATATAAGAGGAAAGGAAAAGGAAAACAGGGAGATCATGTGATTTTCTCTATGTCAGGGCCTCAAGAAGACAATTTCAGATAAGTTTGAAGTAACTACAGCTAACTGACATCAAATAAAGGACAACTGTCCACTACACTGCAGACTATTTCAGTACCCAGCTGCCAGCACTGCCTGGCTCCAAAGAGCACTGGAGATCAGGAAGCTGCAAATGTCACAGCACACACAGAAGAGTTATGCAGACAACAAATGGGCCAAAATCCACTCACTGTTTGGCTTAGCAACTGTCAAGAGGATGTCTATAGATATCATGTAATATATCATATTACAATCAATATATCATGTCTATAGATATACATGTTATGACAGCCAGGCAGCCCAGTCACTGACACAGCCTGCATGGTCTCTGCATACCTGAGCCAAACCTGGGGACTGCAGCCCATTGTTGCTCTCAACTGCTCTTCCCTCCACAGTCAGTCCTCCCTCAGCTCCACCACCTGCACACCAGGTCTCCCCACTGCCTTTGCCAGTTCTCCAGCCCAAGAGCACTGCTGAGCACAGTGGGCAGTGCCCGACCCTGCTGGCCCCCTGAGCTGTGGCAGGAGCCCACCCAGGGGTCCCCCAGACAAACTGCAAATTACAGTAGTTGCACCTTTTGGAGTCTAAACAGAAAACATGCAGTGCCATATTCCACACAGGGAACTCATGGTATTTTCCCCCCATGGTTAAGATGGGTTAAATAGAAACTAGTATAAAAATTAGGTGTTTTACCACATTAAGATTATCTGCACCTGATAACCTCATAGTAGTTATTACAAAAACCATATGGACAGGAAGGAATCTCTCAATTCCTATCTCCAAGTACAACCCCCTGTTGTCTTACAAGCTCTTTGGAGCATGAAATGCCCCCCACATGCTGCACGTCCCTCCATGCAGGACAGCTCCATGCAGAAGCTCTGAGGACATGCCAGATCATTGCTGACAGTTCAACAACAATTCTAGAAAAATTTTTTTTGGAGGAAGTATCTCTTTGTAGTTGATTTTAAGTTTCCCACTGAAATTTCTCTAGGCTTTCAGAGCTTCATATTGAATGACTTGGCCTTACAATCCAACATAACTCCTGTCAGGGACTAGCACAGGAAAATGCAGCAGCCTGCCATCCTGGAGAACCTAACTACATGGCAATGCACAGTGAGACTGAGTCAGTTGGGGAATTATTTCCCTTTGTTTAGATTTTCTTTTGGAAATTATGGGAATGTGAATCATTTAAAATGTGTAGTCTGTTTTGCAAGAAGAATAACACAAATTAGGAGATAACTGAGACAAGCTGTAAAATGGTATGTACACATGGCACTGAATTCCTGATGCCATTTGAAGGAGCATAAGGGCTCACTTAGAGCTAATCAATGACAATATTTTGGTTTGCAGGTCCTGGGTTTTTAACAAATCAGCTGTTACAAGAATGCTTTTTAACTCCACACAGGGACTTCTTCCATGTGAAAAAGTTTGCTAACATAGAAAAAGAATTAATCTAATCAAGGACACAAGTAGGTCCTAATACATACTGAGGTTTTAACAGTTAATCTATGAGAGATGTATTCCCTAAACACTCTTTACCTTACTTATTTCCTACATACATACACAGAGGATGATGGTCAAGGCTATGAAGTTACCTGCAAAACCAGGGATGAGATATATGTGTAGCACATCACTGCAAATTATCCCTTAAGTAGGAGGGATGCAGGAAAATCTGGAGAAGATTGTTCATGTGCTATGTATCCTGTTAGTGTCTTTCACTATAACTCTTAAAAGCCTCCACAGAGCAATAGATAAAAAGCCACCTTTCTGGGGTGCCAGAGGACCCCAGGAACCAGACACAACTCAGGGGGCTCAGCACCAGCATTTCCACAGGCTCTGCCCATATCCTAGATCCTGAGCAAACCCACAGCTTATAGAAGAGCTATAGACTCTTAGATGATTTCTCTGCAGTTAATTTAATGGCTTTTTCAAACTATAAGATAAATGAGAAACAGATAATATTTTTTAAAAAACCCAATATGATTAGCAGGAAGATATCAATACAACTCTAACTAAAAAAAAAAACTTTTATTCTCTCCGTACAGTGTGTGAAATTGAGATGACCAGGAAAATAAAGATCACTTTTTTTTCCCCTGAAGGTCTGGGATTTTCTGTATTTGCCTTTCACCCTTAGTAGAAGGCCAGAAAAGACATTATGAAGTGATACATCCAATGGACAATATGACAAGTAATGACAGGTTTATAACCCTAGATAAAGATCTTAACTTTCATACTGAGGGCATGCAGGCTGTAAAATATGAACTCACTGCTGTATGCTCCAGGCAACTGGTCTGCCAATCTCACCTCACCCATTTCTTTCTCATTTGTTTCAGAATTCTTTGCAGTTGATATTTTGAGCAGAGACAGACCTGAAACTGTGACCTGAGACAGGCACAACTAACCACCATGATGTGATAACAAAGGAGGCAAGAGGGCAGTCAGGATTTTAAGATTTGGAATGTCCTTAAGTGGCTGAAGTGCAAACAGAAAGCAGATCAATGGCAACAAGTTCAGAGGTAAAAGACATCTCTTGGTGTAAGTGGCAAACCAGACACCAGAAAAGTTTCCTTTGGTACTGTATACTTTTTGACTCAAGTGAAAAACTATGTTCACTGCTAATTTTTTTTATTTATTTTTAGTACAGAAGAGGAATTCTTTCACAGATCTACCTTGGAGATTCTGTTCAGGGCTTTTTTTTTTTTTTCCTGAAAGAATAACGTGACTGTCACACAGCTGCTGAAAGAGCACCCTGTCCACAGCTGCAGCCCGCGGTGAAATCGTTATCCTCCCCACGTAGCAGTCCCTGAGCAAGCCCTGGGTGTCTCGGGATGGTCTCTAGACAAAAAGGGCCTGTGTGGGAGCACAGAGGTGCTTTCAGTGCCCAGCCACGGCTGGTGGAGGGCAGAGCCCGGCTGTGGCCGCAGGAAGCGCCCGGCTTTGCCACCTGGCTCAGCACCTCCACTCTGATGGAGCCTTGTGGAGAGGGCAGAGATCCCAAAATGCCAGCCCAGCCCCAAGGAGCCCGCACGGGTCTCAGAATCACCAGTTCTGTTACAGTCTCCTGTATCTGCAGGAAAACACCCTCACCATGAACCCTTTCAGGGGAATTGTCAATGTAATTCTCTAAAAAAAGCTTGCTCAATGCTTCCCATACAAGCCTTCAACATTCCTTGACTGCTCCTGCAATAATTCAGGAATTCAAATAACAATTCAGCAGGTATGTTTAGAAAATAAAAAAACTACAGAAAACCACCACACAGGAACACACACACACACAAAGGAAAAATAAAGTCAAAACCCCCACCCAAACAATGCCTCCTCTGTCAGGGCAGATCTTCAGTTGGTAAATCAAAGTTCTACTGGCTTAGTTAAGAATTAGGTTAAAAACAGAAAAATGCTTGGATGGAGTCAACTGATTTCCTTTTATTTCATTCAGCTGTCTAATAGGCAGCAATGTTAGCCAAAAAAGAAGGCGGTCAAAATTTTCCTGGTCCTCCCAAGTGGATTGACAGGCCCTTGCTCCACTTCACACGGCAATGGCACTACTGGGAGCCTTGGTCACTTTAGATTACCTGCTTGTTCTTGGAGTTGGGGACTTTTCTCAGTCACATACACCAAACTTTTAGGGGTACTTTATGAAAAAAAACCATTAGAGATCACTTTGCCAGCAAGAATCCCACAGATTTAAGTCCAAATTCTACTTATTTGGGAAGACTCTTGTGTGTTTCGTAGCTGCAGGAGCTCTCTGTACTGGAAGAGGTGGGGTGTGCCCTGGCTGAGAAAGGACCTGGCTCCGAGGCTGATGAAATCATCTCTTCCACACCCTCAGCTCGTGGCAGGCCACAACTAAACAACGAGCAAAGTGATGCCTGTTTAAATGGAAAACAGAGTATTACCTTTTTAACCAGCTCTACAGGATGTCCCACAGCTAGATATGCACGTGTGAGATTCAAAATAAATGTACTCTGATTTTAATGCAGTTTTATCTCTAAAGAGAAATTCCTCTAGTTGATATAGTTTGTACAGCCTGAACTTAGTAGTCTAATGGAAGCAGCTCTCTGGACTCCCTAAGGATTACTGGAGAAAAATTATAACGAGCACATTAGTGGCATAATTGCACCGCAACCCAAGAAGTAAAAGAACAGAAAGTTTCATGTTTGCTGTTGCTAACTAAAAATTTAAAAAAAAAAATTTAGGCAGACAATTACTGCACATTGCTTGTTTCTAGATGCAAGCTTAGGCAATGAAAATTTCCACACAAAGATGCCAAGGCTGCTGCAAGGATGGTACCTCCTCGCCTTGGCCCAAAAACTGGCCATGGCTGACAACAGCAGGAGGAGCTCTACAGCATTTATGCAATCAGTGCTTGCAGGGGAGTTATTTATTTCAATTCATGTTCAGAAGCACAAGAGAGGATTATACAAGTGCAATGACACTGCAGATGATTTTTCACCACCACAAAGCATGTTTTACAGTCCTGCTGTTCATATGCACTGCTGGTCAGACAGACAGATGAGAATGACTTAAACTTCATATGTACATACTTAAAGTCTACAGGTAGTATCAGTCCACCACTCCAAGGTAATTTCCAAGGTGTCTCTCAGGGGTCAGACAAATGCCAGAGAGCACTTACTGTCCGAAGGGACATGTAGCAGCGTTTGCCACCTTCTGCCCCAAACCTCTGCAACTCCTCCAACCCACAGAGCACAGGCCATTCCTGCCAGGAGCAAACCTGCCTGCTGGCCTCTGCCATTTAGGTTTTTTGAGGAAACTTAGGCTTTAGTTTCTCGCAGTACTCTGAAGAATATGAATGTACAGAATCAATGTACATTTTATAACAAGGAGATCACTTGGGCTACCATAGAATGTATCTATGTCTGATAGGTTAAGTATTTATAAAAGCTAATGATCCCTTAACTGCACAATGGTACTCTGGTGCTCTCTATTCACTCCCATCAGAAATTTCAGGGGTTGGTTTATGAAAGAAATCCTGTGAAGTGAACCAAAAGCCATGACAGTTAAAAGTCCTTCCTCTTTAGAAGGAATAACAGTCGCTTCCATCATGAGGAGAGTAGATTGGTTTCCTCTGAGGTGAAAAGACTGGTGTAGAACTCTGATGTTGACCTACCCTCTGTATCTTCAAATTCTTTGCCTAAAATTCTCTGTCCTGAATAGGCTGAGGTTTCACACCACCATGAATAGAAAATAAAAGAAGCCCTGGATGATAAATGGTATGGGAAGATGGTGTCACAACCATGCAATATTTAGCTTTCAGGCCTTCCCAGGGACAGACCTACTTCAATGGATCAATTTTAATATTGTTACTGCAAAGCAAAGAGTAAAATTATCACTAAATTGAATCTATCAAGTGCTGCTTTTGATAGAGCAAATGTGGTTACACATGTTTTTAAGGTCAGTGGGATCACATATGATTATTTCCTCTTTCTACTTTTAATCAGTTCTATAAACTGGAAAATTATAGATAGACTTATGAGAAAAAATGGCATCTTTCTTCTCTCCTTCCATACATGTATTACAGGCAGAAAGAATTGTACAAAGCCAAACCTTGTTATTCAGTGCTTTGCTGTGGGCAGTTTCTGATTTCAGTAATATCCAGCTTCAGAACATTAAGCATTTGCACAATGACTTCCACAGTAACAGAAGACTTGGCTGAGAGCATTGGTAGCTTTTGTTGTTCAGTGTATCTACAAATGGAATAATCTAATAAACAAATTTAGATTTTAATTGAGTTTATTTCTCATTGGACAAATACAAATGCCTGATGTTTTTCAGTCATTTATCTGGACTGGATTTCTGCTGTAAACTAGGATGAATCTTTTGCAATGCTATTAAAACAAGGTCTCAGAGGTATTAATCTGACCCTTCTAAAAATTATGGAGAACACACTGGAAAACATAAAAGCATTGAATAAAAGAATTGTGCAATTTCTTTCAGTTTCATAGACAACAAAAGGATAATCTCATACACTTGAGGAGTAATTTTGATACACACAGAGTAATCTGATACAGACGTAAACTCAATTCCACTCTCTCATTAGCTCACCCATAATTTACAGCTGCTTTTCTCTAAGTTTAGGTGAATTGATTTTATTATTTTTTTTTGTCCCAAGCAGTGGGTTTACACTCAGGAAATACAGGTTTAGGTTCAACAAACCCTCCTAATGAGGGTAACATCGCCTTACTTTATATGACTTAGGCAAGACTAAACTCTTCAAGCCCTGGGGCATTCCTGGGTGTATGCCCAGAGGAAGCACTTCCCAGGTTTGTGCCACGCCTGCACTCTGACATACAAAACCTGAACGGGTGCTGCCAATTCTGCTGGTGACACTTGAGCACAGTGGGTCTGGCAGATGTCAGCAAAAGACATAAAAAGTTGTATCAATTACTTTACAAAAAACATAGCACCAGCCAAATACACTCACATTTCCACAGTCTGTGACTACAACCATTACTACAGAAATTACGTTTCTCTAGAAGTGTTCATTTTACACTCACAAATGCTCACTTTAAACTGCACGACCTAACTTAAATCTGCATTTTCCAAGAACATTATTTCTACTTTTCCCACATGCATTGATACTTAAAGCCAAATTTACAAAGGTATTTAGGGACTTAAAGGTAATAACTGGTACCTTAGCAGGTATCTCAATACCATCAAAGCAGGTATGGGAGTTGTACTTCTATCTCATTAAATACTTGTCCTGTATCTTTATACATTTGTATATTATAATCAATTCTGAAACAGATCTAACACATATCCTTGAGCAGAAATGTTCTCTGCAAAGCAGAATTACCCACTACAGATGCACCACTGCAGAGCAGCTTTGAGCCTCAGAATAAAACTCACTCATAAACTTAGAATAAAAAAAGCCTCTTTGGGGACTATTCTGCGATTGCCCACATTTGACTATGGAACTGTTTTGCATGGGGGTAAAAATGACCTTTCCCTTAAAACTGGAGAGGCACTAAGTTTTGTGATAGTAAGGATTATTTTGAAACTTTTATTAGAGCTTCACACAGGATGGAACCTCTGCAAGATCCCCAAAGGCTTCTCTGCAACAGAGATTGCCATTCTGGTGTTTTCCCCAAAACTGGGCAGTAAAGCCGTCCCAGAAGTATGGTTATAAACCAACATCACAAAGCAATCTGCACTTCATGGTAACTGCTCTTTATCATTTTCCAATCAAGACTAGTTGGCTTCTAATTGATTTTATATTATGTCCCTTACCAGAAGTAAGAATATTGTGCTTACTAGGGCAGCACAAAGAGGGCAGGCCTATTCTTACTGCTGTATTTAATGCTGCTGCTAATCATGGAGATTAGACTGAAACAATTACAACAGCTAATTAAAGAACAATGCGGTTTTTGGCATCTTTTCTCAGACAGCACTACTGGGAATTCCTAACTCAGGCAAAGCAGGGATAATTAAAAATTGAGCTCTGGTTTCCCCTGCACTGGCAGCTGGATCACGCTGATTAAACTGCAAATAAAACACATGAAACCAACACTTTGTAGTGTATCCAATTTCACTTAAAAGGGTCTTTAAAACTGAATCATAAAGAGAGAAACAGCACACAGCAAATTATTTAGCTGAAGCTGGATATACAGTCTTCACTGCAGTTGCTGCACAGCTTACCATCTCTTGCATGAGTGGGGGACAGGAGTTACTGGAGGGCCTGGTGAGCCATTCGAACCATCCATGTCCCTTCCAAAGGCATCATTGCTCAAAATGTCACACTAAAAGCAACTGAGGTCAGACTTAAACAACAGCGCAAAACTTTGGAAGATCCTGTGGAAAACACGGAATTGCACCTAATGACACCTTAGGTCACTACTGAAGAGCAAGATGGGGCTCAAACCCCTCAGCAAGACTCTGGAGGGCAGAAGAGTTGCTGAAGAGCAGCTGTTTTCTGAGAGCTAGAAGTTCAAGACAAACTCCCAGATGCCCAGGTAGGGCAGAAATGTAAGCAGAATTAAGCCTTGTCCAAGATTACTTGGTACTCTGTCTGCTGTAAGACAGCAGGTACAGAAGGGCAGTCAGAGCATCCCTTTGTCCTGCTCAGAACACAGCCTCACCCAGGGTCAAAGTGCAGTTACCCAAACAGACTTACAGAGCTTAACTTTATATTTGTAACAAAAATAATAGTGTTTACTCTTGGCTAGCATTTGTTTGTATACCTCTGAGTCACACAAGAACAGTAAGAACACAAACAAACTCAAAGACTAAGACATGAAGTGTGATGCAGAAATACCAAACTACTTGCCTTAAGCTTGTTTGAGTGTTTAGAAATCTGCCTGAAGATTGTTACTGTGCTCTCTGGACGAGTAATTAATGCTTTTTTAAATAACAAGGGGATCCTGTTAGAATTTTTTTAACTAATGCCAAGAAATTTTCTATGTGTGCAGCTCTGTGAACAACCACCAGCATAAACTCATTTTCACTGATCTCACTAAGTGGGCACACCTCATATGAATTTGATGCTGGGATAGCAAAGCTTTACACCAAGATTGTAAACCATCAAGAGCACCACATTTCTTCAGAAGCAAAACTATTTTTAGCTTCATATATTAAGCAAATATCTTTAACAACAACAAATAATCATAAAAGGCAGGGAGGCTGCTCTTGGCACCAGCAATGCCCACACTAAAGGAAAGTGCTCAAGGGGCAGGGTGCTGATGCCAGCTGATGCAGAGGAAGGCATACAACAATGGGGAAGTTTTCTAAGACAAGGCTTTTTTGCTTTGGGTAAACATTTGAAAGTTTGGGCTACAGGACAGAAAATCTGCTAGAAAAAATCATAAGAAACACCAAAAGGGAAAATACACATGCTTTTTACCTATATAAGGTGTCCAGATTACACAGCAGTCCTGCTTTAGATACATGTCATGGGAACAGTTTGAAAGGTTGGCTCAGTGTTAATTGGAAGTAAAATTATAATAAAGGTCCATGTGGAAAAAGCCCTGTTAGCACACCCATACCTCAGAGGAAACACTCAGGTACTTAAGAAACAACCAGCCTGGGCACAGAAGTGTTACAAACATTGTACTGGCTTTTGCTATGAAAATACCAGGGCAGTGTCAGGTAGGGAGCACCTCCTGAGAGCCCTCCTTGCCCTCTGCCACCAGGGAACCAGCCTAGGTCAGTGCAGCCACACATTGCCCTCCAGTACAGCACTGCTACCCAAGTGCCAGTCCTTTCTGCACGGGCACACAGGTGCACAGGTGAACACCCACAGCCCTACATCACCCTACAAGATCAACTTGGTGAAATTTGCAAAGCTTGCAGAGGATTCTCAGACCTCAAACTCTAGAGAACTGAGAGACTCAGCTGACCCAGAGTCAGCCTGAACTGCCACCTTTTGTTCTATTCCTTATCTCAGAGAGAATCATTCTTTGTATCTACTTCCATTCTATTAACCTCATTTACCTTAGACAAACTACAAAAATAATTGCACTGCCTAGAAATCAACAGCAGCAATCAGTAGAAGAAGCAGACATTGGCCTTACAAAGGGCTGCAAGGAGAAGTGGCTGTCAAAACCAGTAACAGGAGAAGAGAATCAAAAAGCCAAATAAACAAACGTAGTGGCCTGGCTGGTGACTCACAGTGTGATCCTGAAGGGCTCTCCTCCACCTGATCAAACAGTGACAGATAATATGCTGATATCTTTTTGCCCACTTTCTTGCTTAGGTGCACACATGCTTTATTATAGGGACACAAGCTATTCTTTATTTTAAGCTATTTGGTGTTTCCTATTACTTTTGTTAGTCTCTGGTAACACATAACAGAAGCTTATACTGGAGAAGCAGCTTTCATATTTTTTCCCTGAAATCACAAGTTTGTTCTCAATCCCTGAGATGGTATCTCATGTTTAAATGAAAGTTTGGCAAAGAAAAGCAAAGCACTTCACAGTTATCCTTCTACATCTACTACCATTATGTCTTTATATACCTGTGTAAAAGCAAGCTATGCAAATTTTCCTAAAAATAATGATGCTAGTATAATTGTTCTTTCTGGGCTATGTTCCAAAACCAATTTTAAACTTGGAAAAACTATGAAAGTGGGATAGCTTAAAAAAAAATACTTTGCATTTTACTTAATAATAAATGCTTGAGAGGATCACAACATTTTATAAGGTCATATGTAACACCAGCTATGGCTCCACAGTAATGCATTATTCAGTGCCACCAAAGAACATAAATCCTTGCAATGTACATGGGTAAAATGTGTTTTAATTCTTATTATCCTTTGGCTTTGACTCAAAGTTCCTGCCGAGCGTTTTAATGTTCAGACAATGCTTATTCCCCGAGATGCTTTAATTAAACCTGTAATGTAAACCTTTGCCTCTGGCTATTGGTCACAGTACCTGGCACTTCCATCTACACCCCCCACTTGTGTTCCACTGCCCAGCCTGAGTGGGAACTCAGACCCTCAGTGGAACAGGCATGTCTAATATTGCTCAGGCTGAAGCAAACTGGTGCTTTGGGCAGACATTCAACCTTTGCTATTGCGTGGCTGAGGTTTACGGCAGAAAAAAAATGACAACTAAGAGACTGAGAAAACAAAATTCTTGCTCTAACCTTTCCTTTTTTAACAACACAGTTCTGTGGAGGAGTATATGGATGTTTACGACCAGGAGTTTGTAGCACACATGCTACTTCTCTCTGTCAATAGGATGCATTTCCACTATGCTCCAAAAACTCATAAAGAAAAGATGTCTGAAATTTGTGTTACCCAGTGACTGCCATTATTCACTCCTGCTCCACAGCAGGGAGAATGCCTGAACCTCGAGGACTTCTCTGGTACATACATGCATAACACAGCACTGTGCTTAAGGAGCATATTCTGCTCAACTTTTATGAAAATATCAAAAGATCTGGTTTTGTTTTGAAGTGAAACTCCACTTCAAATCTCTAAAACCTGTAACTCCTAAGGATAGTTTTTCCTTCTCAGCTCTAAGGGTCTTTGATTCAAAGGCAGAGAGCTGGATGCCTTCAAGCACTCTAGCAAACACCCCTCAGCATTTCCAGGATTTTCACAGTATTTTTCATAGCATTTTCACTCCTGTGATTGTGACCAGCCTAATGGATCCTTCTTCCCCACTGAATGCTGAAGCAGCCATTTTAAATGCAGTTGTTCACATGTGTTGACTCAAAGTGCATACATCCTGGAAATTCACTCCCTTTCAGCATTACTGCCAATAAATAATTAAAAAGCCTATTAAGACAACAAAAGCCAATTCACTTGAAATTATAAGCAAATTTTTTTGCATCAAGGGCCAGACTCAGGGAAACACTTAAACAGCATCTTCAATCCAAAGCATGTGAGCATTTAGATTGATGCAACTGCCTAACTTGCAAGTCTTGTGTTTTACTGAGTAAGGGCTATTACTCAGCTCTGCAAATTACTTTCCCTTGTGGAAACACAGAGTTACTCAAGATTTCAAAATATCTAGTGAAAACAAGAGTTTCGTAACTAGAAACACAAGCTACAAGTCTAATTTCAGTCTAAGTCCTATAATTTTGAATCTGGATAGAAAAACAGCATTTTCCAAGCAAATTGCACTGACAGAATTTAGCCTCCACTGTATTGTTTCAGACATCAAAATGTTATTCAGATACATACAATATCACAAAGACAGACAATAATGGAAATAAGGACATCAAGACAGTGTTCTACTCCAGTCAGCATATTCACATATAGGAAACAAAATCAACTGGCACAGAGGGAAGACAGATATTAAGCACAAGAAAGCTCAGTTTGAAAAACATTCAGATAATGGGAAGCATCAAACTAAAAGTTAAACCCTAATTAGGAACATGAAACTTAGGAGGGAAAGCATGTGCTGTCAGAGCCACAACAGTTACATCAGGGGGTGGCAAGGGAGAGCAAGAAGCTTTGAAGAGGAACGGGGACACTCAGAGAAATAAAGATCTTTTGGGAACAGAGCATCTTTGCCAGACAAGCACACCTGTCTGGCAGCACACCTTGCCAGACAGGCAAACCCTGTTGACCCTCCTGAATTTCCCAGGATGACCTTCCACAGATTACTACCGCTGTATTTTCATTAGTGGCTAAGATCACGGAGGGGGGTGAGCAGCACAGGATTTGATCATTCCAATGAAAAAGAAAACTGCCAGCTGGGACATCCCTGGTCCTTGACTGACTGTAATGCCCACTCTCCCACTGAGGAGCCTCAGGCTCACACTCCTTCATGCAGAACAACTTCAGTACAGCAAATGGATGAATGACATTTTCTGAATTATGCCAACATTTAATGTTGGACAGAGCAGACAGGCTCAGCTGGCTGTTTCAGGAGGGTCTTCAAGGAAATCATCCTCTTGAAAATACCCAGCATAATGCTGGAGTTAAACAGATTAGATCAAGATGTAGGACTGTCTACTGTGGAAAGTCATTTAACCTAAAACAGAGCAAGAATTCACCTTGGACCAACAATTCTTGATTAACTTCCTCTGCTGGCAGGCTTAGTGTAAACTAGGCACTATGCCAAAGCCTCCCAATCCACCCTGGAGTAAATGCAATTTGAAAAGATGCTCTCATATTTTAACAGCAACTTCTTCAGAGAGAATTTTCATGTAACGGTCAGAAGTGGCACAGACCCATAGACAGGTCATGATACTGGTACTTTGTGTAACACTAAATCAAAACAGGTCTTTACTGACTTCTCTCACTGCACAGTAAAGGAACAGCTTCCAAACTGCTGTGTGTATCATGGTGTATGATGTACAAGGAAAAACTGTTATTTCCAAGCTGGAATCAGAATTTACCAAAAATATCCATGTTTAGTACAAGCCAGAACAGTGTGAAATTTATCCTGCAGATATTTTTATATGCAGTACATATCCAGACACAATCTCTAAGTGTCTGTAACATGAACCAGATCTGCACACCCCCAGATACACAGGTACTGGCTCCACTAACTCCACAGAAGTTTCTCAGTGTTTTGTTGTGACTTGAGGCATCCTACAGGCAATGGACGTGACCTCCCACCTTCTGGCATCACAAGAAACAGAAACAAGCCAGAAATCTCTGCTTTCTGTAGAGATGGGAGCCAGTGCTTCATCAAATATTCTGGCTACTCATACATATCTCGTGTAGAAGAGCTCCTCAAGGTCACTACTGCAGAGTATGATCCCAAACAAGAGTTTCATTTGAGTTTTAGCTTCTCTGAAGATTTTGGACTTTCCAAGCCCACCAGTTTGCCTCAGGCAAGCTGGAGCCATACCAGGATTTGCAGCCTTCCTGCAGGAAACCCAGAGGAGCTCTGCCCAGTAAACATGAATCCCCTGAAAACTCACAGACCTCCCCAGCTTCAACTGGGACAGCTCCTCCTGCATGGCACAACCAGCCAGGTACCTTTTAAATAAATCCCACCATGTTGAACAAAAAAATTTCCTTATGAATGGCCAGATTATATGTGTGCTCAATCTTCCACCCAAACACCAAATCACTGATGGCAACAGCACTGGCACATTGCCAGCACTTTCTGTCCCAGGCTACCAAACTGACACAGGACCAGGAGAGCCAAAAAGGGACACAAGAAGTCTGGAGCAGAGACCTGCATGTGTTTTAACTTAGGTTCCACATCAGCATAAAGATAAGATAAAAAACATCAACAGTTCTATGTCTGTGTCAGTTTTGAAAGGCTGGGCTATAAAGAACACAACGCTATTCAACAGGTGAAAAAAAATGAATGCAAAAAGCATGACAGTCATCAGTTTGATGTCTAAAATAAAAAGGCAATGAACTTCATTTACACAACATTCTGTGTTGTCATAGGCAAAGGAACAGACAGCACACCTTGAGAAAGGTCACCAGGAGGCTGATCTGGCATTAACTGATAAAGCTTCATTGATTTGTTATTTAAATTCTCTTTTGCTTTTTTGCCCTTAAAAAAACCCAAGGCAGCTATTAGTCAAGTCCAACTTTTTGACCTTTGTAAGACACTGTGTTCAGCTATCAAGCATCATGATAAAAGTGCCAACACAGGTTCAAAGTTGAGCTGCCAGAAAGGTGTTCTGGAAGCAGGAATCAAATGTTGCATGTTTCCTGCTTACTAAGAAACCAAACACTGTGGAAGGCCACAACCAAATTAGCATCTAGATAATTTGCAAATAATTAACGTAGTGTCATTTTGTAGGCACTAAGTGCTTGCTCCTCTAATATCATGACTTAATTATCAGTATTTACTAAAAATATTTTGTTTGCTGTACATAAACTCAAACATTAGAAGACAGTCAAAAGCAATTACAAACACAAGTAACATCTACTACACAGGGTAAAGTACAACTGAATGCTATAAGACACAGCAACAAAGCCATCATAGTAATTTTTTCCGACTTCTGTGAAGTCATGGAATAATATGTATAATAATTGTATTACACATAAACAGCAAGAAAACTATTTCAGGTTTACAATTCTTTTAAAGCTGACTCTAAGTGGAGATTATCAAAACTCCTTGTAGCACAACCTACTTCTTGAAAGCTTCTTTGCTTTGCTGTAGTCCATATAAATTACTAACCCATTAACAATATCAGCACCTGGCATTTGCTGCCACACAGAAACCTGCACTACAACTGCTCTTTTCATCTTGATCTGAATCTTAAAACTGCTGGCGTTTTTCTCCAGTTTAGCAGCACATATAAAGGAGAGAAGCAGTCCTGCAATAAGAAGCCAGGAACTGACCTCTCCCACAAGGGACTGCATGGATTGAACTCTCCAAAGTCTCACTGCCTCACTGGGGCAGCACAGGGCAGCGTGGCCAGGGCACAGAGCGGTTGTGCTCTCCCAGCCTAAGGAGAAGGTCCCTCTGGGGCTCCCACCTCTCAGGCAAGCATTCCCCAGGAGAGAAAATCCCACACCTTTCACAGAAAGAAGCAAGCCTTGGCAGGGTGTTGTCTTTGGTTTTATTTTGCTTTGCTTTGAGAATAGACATAAGTAACACTTTGGGGTGATGGGCTGCGAATGCCAAGCAGCCAGAGAGGGCACACTGCAGCTCTGTCTGAGGGCTGCAGTGGTGGGAGATTCAAAACTCTCACAACCTCAGTATTTTTGCTGCATGACAGATTCTGCTAATCCTGTTCTGAGGCTGACAGCTCTCTACATGCACACAATACACTGAGCTTAGGCAATAATTCAGGGTCTGCCTCTAGCTTTGAAAGGCAAGCCTCAAACTCAGATGCTCTGCTGATTACTGGACACAGCTTCCAAATGCTCACACTCCTCAAACAACCTTGTCTAATGCACAGCTTGCTGTGGCTGGAAATACAACTGATAGAGGAGTGCAAGGCTGCCAGTGTGACTGGGTGCAATGGTTCATGGCCAGGGCTCTCCCATCATCATGACTGGAATGCCACAAAAACATACTTAAGGGGAAGAGGACTAGCTGGTGCATGTGGGACATACCATCTCCATGGCAAAAGCCACCTGATTGGCCTGGACCAGCACAACATTTTCAGTCATGGAAATAACATTGAGCCACTCAGCTCCCACCAGTGTTAACAAGGGTCCACACCAGGAAGTCACAATTTGGTTTCTTTTTCCTGAAGAGCAAATACAGGGAAAATTTCAAGTAACCCAAGTTTACTTCCTTAATTTCCCACTGAAACACCTTTTCAGACAAACTATCACTTCCACAAATGCCCAGCTAGCAGCCTTGGGAGTGACAACCCACCGACTGCCCACTGTTGTTATCAGCTGTGGCAAGTACCCCTGTTGTAAGGCAAGACAATAAAAGATTTGTGTCTTTCCCTTTAAACCTTTGCTCTGGCATCAGCACTGCAATCCACCCCAGTGCAGTCATTTTCCCAATCAGAAGACAAAACACAGGAGTATAGAATACAAAAGTCACCTCCGTATCTCCATTGAATTTACCAGCTATTAACACGGGTTTATTGCCAGCCAACAGCCCAGATAATTCGTCATCCAGCGATACCAGGGAACTCTGACAGGGAGCCAAAACTACAGGGACTGCAAAGCTACGTCAGCAAGTCCATAAAACAAGGCAGTCAGAGGAGGAGGAAGGTTAATGTGGAAAAGTGCACGTGTGATCTCTGCAGCAGTCCAGAAAGGCAAGAAAAGAATCTCCCACATAATTTGTCCTACTTACAAGTTTCAGAAGTAGGTTCTCCTTGTAACGTGGGCTCGAGAAATTGAAGAATTAGGTAATTACAAAAACAGACAACAATTCTCAGTGTGTTACACGAAAGTGGAAATAGCCACTTCAAAGCTGCCCTGGCTACAAATGATTGTAACTGGATCTGGAAAATGCTGCATGTAAAACACAGCTGTGCACATCTATATTTATCCAATTATTATCTGATTGTTTTTAAGAAATTCTTCGTGCATTTTTATTTTCTGTGCTATGAAATGGAATTAACACTTTAAATCACTTTGCTATACAAAAGCTATATATGCCATTGAGGTCTAATCCCAGCAGAACCAGAGGAAAAGAAAAATTGCAGGGGGAGGATGGGGATGTTGAGAGTTGTATTTAGCTGTAGCTGTTCCAGAAAATGAAATGAAACAGAAACAGACCCCGTGATTCAGTATAATTTCAAACCAACCCAAAAGAGAAACAGATCCCAGACACTTTCCAAGAATTGCTGCTCAGAGAACACCCTGCAGACGGTAACATCAGACCCAGTCACCTCTTGCAGCTTTCTGTCCCACCTGCTGCCCAACCTTCCACAACTACACACCCATCCCACTGGCAAGTCAGCTCGCATTTTACTCACTGCTCACATTAATACTCCTCAGCCAGGATAAACCCACACTGCTCCACTTCACTCAGAAGAGGCACAGGGAATTAATTATGAGATGATCCAGTCCACTGCATGTAAGAGGGCTCCAGAAGTAAAAACCGTATTTTAAACTATTGCAAAGGAAATTTGGCTTTAGGTAAGAAAAGAAGGTATTATACACAGTGGGACTTCAAGGAAGAAGCATCCCTGAAGTCAGCTGCACTCAAGTGGGTGCTTGTAATTAAGCATGCTCCGAAATGTCAGCCTGGGAGGAGATGAACCCCATATTCTATGAAGAGAGATAGGAAATGGGAGGTTTGTATTCAAAATATTTTTTCCAGTATAGTAAAGATCAAGTTTCTGGGTTTCACCCTTGATGAGTATCATTTGCAACACAGTGCAAATAAATTTGCCACATCCTACTCTCTTGAACACAGCTGATTAAGTAGTTCTTAATCTGCAGCACCAAATTTATAGATTATATGATTACATGCCTGTTACACAACATTTAACATGAGAAAAGCTAAAGAATAATTGTTTGTGAGCTATATAATCCCACCTGAAAAAGAAAAAAGAACAGGAAGAATAGGAACTATCTGAGTATATCATCTTTTGACACACTGTTCCAGCACAGGTGGGTATAAATCAGACTGATGCCCAATATATTGTTTTTTGATTAGCTCAGACAGTGTGATTTGGCAGGTCTAATGTGAACAAACAACTTTGATGTGCCTCTAAAAGACAGAAGAACATGAGGAAATCATGCAAACTTTTCTGTTTGTGCAAAAAATTTGTTTTCTGAAACTGTCTTTTCCTTAGAAAAATATTAGTGAGGACACTTACTTAGCTCTCAAGCAAGCGCTTTCCTCTGTTTGATGCAGGAAGGATTTCTGATTTTTTTAATTTTCACATTCTGTAGATTTTAGGAACATAAGTAGATGTAGCAAAGTAGATTTTAGTGGGTTAATATTTTAGCAGCCTAAGTTTAATGTCTTTCTAGCTCTACCCCTGCTCCAAAACGGGGAGCT
>JAOXXN010000205.1:15724745-15754546 GCA_026770055.1 Myrmophylax atrothorax
ACTGGCTAGTATTAATGTACCCGGAGCCCCACTGTAACTGCTCTGCAAAGGACCTTTTCAAGCAAATACAACAATTGCATAGAAATATCAGCTCCTCATGACAGGCCACATAAATCATAATTTTATTATTTCTGCTGGACATCTTAACACATATCCAGGAGGGTCTAGTACACAGGTGTAAAAGCTGTTATTTGACTTTCTTGCTCCTCCATAAGGCAGTCAGAAGAAAGGAAAAGTATTATAAAGAATGTTTCCTGTGATGCATTAAGAACAATTATTCAATGAAAGAATCTTGAAATGCCAAGACACGGGAAATTAGCACTTGTGCACCATTTTTCCCCCCACTAACACTGTTCAAATGAATAGTGGTTCTCAGGAAGAAATTACTGTGCTATCAATATACCAATTTTTCCACCACTTAGTACAGCTGCAATGGTCTGGAAACAAACATTTAGTGAAGACAGGATTCCAGCCAGTGCAGCCAGCTGTAGGCAAGCAGTGGCAGAGGCCAAGCCCAAAGCACATACAACTTCACCTTACACAAACTAACAGTGCAGAAAACGGCAGTCAACCTGTCTGCTCTGCAAGCCACATACCTGAATATAGATATGACAAAGAGCCACAGACACTTACCATGTCCACTGAAGAGACAGAAGGGAGCAGAGGGCAGATTGAGCATGCATGCAATGACAAAAGCTTCCAAGGAGCAGGAACACTGAAGGAGAGAGCATGAAGCAATCCCCTGGGACAAGCAGCAGGGCCAGGCTGAGCCCTGATTGCTGGCTCCCTTGCTTCATCAGCAAGGACTCGTGTCACCCAGAAACTCAGTGCCAGCACAGTCCCACTGCTGCTCATGCAGTGTTGGGGTAGAATGGCAGTGGCTTCTCAACTGCCTGAGAGCCACCACCCCACTACAACTGGTACAGAGCCCAGCTCAGGTCTCAGCCCTGCTCTCAGTCCCGTGCGTGGCACTGACAGGCACTGAAGCCCCAGGAGAGGGGAGGACTCACACAGTGAAACCAGGATGCAGACATCTCCCAGACGCTCCTCTCTGGACTACCAGTGACAAGATGTGGCCACGATGGAGGTGGAGCAACCCCAGTCCAATGTGCCGGGTGGTCCTGCAGCTCCTGTGATTTCTCAGCATGCCAGAATGTGCAGAGGCTGCTCCAAACCACTGAGCTGCAATTAGTGCACTCACTTCTAATAGCCTCACTGGTACATAGCTTAACAAACCTGTTCCTCAGTAGCAACATAAGTCCACGTGGCCTCTGCCAGACCTTAATTTTGACAAATGAAGTGTTTGTGTGGCCAAACTGCAAAACTGATCCTAACTAAAAACAAACTACGGGGGGAAATATATTTACACATGATCATTTCCTCATCTGGTTTGCTGAGAAGATAAAATGGGAGGGCATCTTAAGCCAGGACATCAACTAAAATTTAAGATACAGAATTTTATGATCAGCTCCGTAAAACTCCTTTTTCCCCTGAAAAGTCTCTGCTGTTACCAACTCGGCACAGAGCCCTGAACTCAGCCAGGGCCAGTGAGACCAGATGCAGATGGCAGCAGGGAGCTCTCTCAGAGACTGTAAAATATGTCTGACCACAGAGACGCTGCTGTCCAAGTACTGCTTTGACATTTTGAATCAGTTAGCTCCCCAGGCCAGACACGCTGTCTCACAGGTATCGGCAAAAGACAGTTAATGTTTTAACTTACTAAGTCCAGGCAGACTTATCTTTCAGCCCTAATACCACACTACAGTAGATACTCTGATACCACTTTTTAAATCAGTGCTTAAGAATGATGATCTGACTGACTCAGAGCAAGGGTCAACTGTCCTGCTTTCCTTAATAATTTATTAAGAGCTGGCAGGAGCGATGGCTTTGCTGCACTGTTCAGTTGTCCTAACAAACTGCACAGTTTGCTTCAGGCAGCAAATTAATTTCAGCATGAAATGCATGTGTAAAAAGACAAGGAATACTAATCTAATGGATTAATATAATTGGGTTGTTTGTATAATTGTTTGTTTTTTATAGCAAAATGTACCAGATGTTACTGAAAAGGATCTTTTCCCCCTATGCCCCACCTTATCTCTGAAAGCCCTGCAACTCCTCACTGCTGTGAACTGCAGTTTCATGCCCACTTCCCCAGCGGATGCTGCTGTGGAAACTTCCGAGAAGGCACCCCAGGAGGTACAGCCTGGGTATAGTTTTGAGTATAATTACACTCATGGATGTGGGTTATTTTTGTAGTTCTAGGTATGGAAAGGCAAAAGAAAAGAGAAAAATGATACATGTGCTTATGCAACATTTTAATTGAGCTAGAGGAGTCTGTATTTGTAGAGTAACCAGGTGTTTTAAAAAGCTACATAGGAAAGGACATGGAAGATGACGTTAATTCAGTTCAGTGTACAAGCATTGCATTTAAAGGAAAAAAATTTCCTAGCAGACAACCACTCCAGTCGTCATCTGCTGTTAGAACAATCTGCTTGAATATCACCTGAAACAGGACACGGTTTAAACAAAATCAGCAGGAAGGCTGTGACTGAATTCCAAGATCAGGCTCTGAACTGTTTCCAGACAACTAAGTTACCACAAGAAAGGAATACCTTCAAAAGTTAAAGGAGAGCTCAGGAGAACAGACTTCAGGCCCGGCCAGCTCCAAAGCTGAGTCAGGCACTGCTACGGTGTGAACACAAATCAGCCAGTCGGCAGAAGGGCTGCAAGTTTCACTTGTAGCTATCACAGGTAATCGAGCTGGAAATCCATATCAAGGCACTCGGAAAAGAGAGAGAGATGGTGCTGGGCCACCTTAAGTGGTGTTGGCATAACCTCTGTAACAATAACAACAAAAAGCAAGCACATTTTCACCAGATTTTGCACTGCACACAGAAAAAGACACCCACACGATCCCGGCTCTCAAGGCAGAGCAAAGCACAGCTGTTCAGTGACAGCCACGCTGTGCAGTCCTCCAAGAGCAGCAGCTTCGGCTCTTCACCATCCTGAACCCTACTGCAACCACCTGGGGCCCTTCTGGAGAGGGGCATGCCCTGGCACACAGCCAGGGTCATGCCCTGAGCCTTTCCACCCCGCTATTCCTATGAGCAGCATCTTTCAAAAGAATAAACTGAGGACACCAAGGGGCTGGGAAGGCAGTCCTATGGCTTTTAGGAGGAAAAGGGAAAATCAAAAAAAAAGGCAAGGGTAAGTCATCTTTGTTAAGAAAATCCAGCTAAAACTCTTGAGGGCAACAGAATGAGAAGCAGCCAGGATAGCTTTATACAGAATAAAGCCTGCCAGACAAATTTAATTGCTTTATTTGTTCTTTGATAGAGTTACAGAGAGAGTAGATTAAAGGAACACAGTGGAGGTCATATTTTCTGGATTTTAGGACAGCATCTGTGTCTCACGAAATCCTAATTGAAAAATTAATTCAAAAAGACTGGGGAAGGGGCAAGAACAGCCCTGGAATTGAGAACTGGCTGCAGGACTGTAAACAAATGATAATGATAAATGGCACTGTATTGAGCTGAGGGGAGGTCATATTGAACAAATTCATTAATGACCTGGAACAAGGATTAAAGAGCACGCCAATGAAATCTGATGATTGCATTAAAGCTAGATTGTGCCTGACGGGTGCGAGCCTGCCGTAAGGTGAAGAGGACATGTCCAGCAGCAGGATACTGCCCCCAGACCCTTGGCAGGCAGCTCAGACATGCTCCAGTCACTGCTGCCTGTCATCCATCCCCCTCAACCCAACCACACAGCCTCACACAGTGCACAGCATCACCTTCCTGCCACTGCCCACCCTGAAAATGAACGACTTTCTGCTTCCTGAGAGTCAAAGGAAACACATGGCAGGTGCAGGAGGCCACTGATAGGAGCAAGGCTGAGACCTCCCACTCAAACACAGCCAGGGAAAAAAATATTAAAAAAATCCTGCTGCCACAAATAACACAATGCCTTAAATCTCATCAAGATGTGTTTTCCCTGTTTCCCTGATATAGCTTCAAAAATTGTGGCTTTGTGGATTAAGGTCCCTGATAAATCACTTTAGGATTGGACACTTCCTCTGTATAAACTTAGTACATTCCATCCTTTAAGAGAGGGGAAAACAAAAGCAGAAAACCCAAACAAATAAACCAAACAAAACCAACCAACACCATAATAAAAACAAAAGCTAAAAACAAACAAAAAACCAACCCAAAAAAATCCTCACAAAAAAAAAAATTGCAATCAAACAACCGTTTGAAAAATTTTGAATTAACATTTTTGAATACAGAATTTGGTTACACTGATCTTTAACGGATGAAATACATAATTTATTTTTTAAGCAGAGCTGCTGATTTTCAGCTTTGCAAGTACTGAGGGTTTAGCACTAGACACTAGGTTTAATCATTAAGCTACAATAAAAGATAAAGAATATGCAGGTAGAACAGCAGTTTTGGCTCCCTTCTGCAGTTTTCATGCCAGAACTAAAACATATTTTTCCCAAATAACAGAACCTATCCATCATTTTTATTATCAGCCTGGATGCAGATCCAAGTTTCATCACTTGGTAAGTTGGAAAAACTCTCATTAGCATTTGTGTGTGCAGGGAGCCCATAAGAACACCTCATTAACTCATTAGAGAGGATTCTCACAGAGATTAGCTTCGTCAATCCTTCATTTAGCTACCAATCCATTCATGTGATGCCATTAAGCCCCTCATAAACACCAAGTACTTAGTAATACACTGTAGGAGCTTGCCTTTGTATTGCTATACTGGTGTACACTGCCACTGTGTTTATGCTGCATCAGTAGGGAAATTACTGCAGCCCAAAATGATAGTTTATTTCCAACATGAGCAACTGACGCCAACATGGTTGTACTGAAATGGAACACGTGGTTTATTAACTCCCAATCCCAGTGATTTTAAAGCATTCTTAAACAAACCTTGCTTTACATCACACATTGAAATGATATGGCAAGAAACAGGCACAGGCAAAAGAAAAGGTTACAGTAATACCCAGTGCAAAGCAAAGGCACTGTTGCTCACACCCTGAATGGGGAAGCAGTCAGTGAGGAACCTCTCATTTCCATCCTTGATTTCCAGGTTTTCCTTCTCCATCCTCCCCGACCCTTCTTCTGTGATCACTGCTGTCAGAACACGTGCAATCCATTTGCAATAAGCACCTCTCCATAAACAGCACATCTGCCTCTGCCAGGAGAGGCTCCCTCTCTCTTTTGGAGCAGGTTTCCAGCACTGCTTTGGCTCACTACGGTTGAGATGGAGACAGAAAGGCAAAATCTCCACTGCAGCATATCAGACAGGTATTCTGTGTTAAGTAAACAAAATTGCCATCCAGACAGCCCTACAGCAGCTCCATTTTGCACTGGCCTTCAAATGCCACAGTGACAATGGCTCAGGTAAGCACATGCTGAAGCATCTCTACTCCCATCACTGCAGTCAGTGCTGCTTCCCCACGTGTAGGTGTCCGAGGATTTCAGCCCATCTAGATTTCTAACTTTAATACAGATGCACAATTTTATTTTCAAGACGAATAATTCAATGAGCATCACTTCACCTGCTTAAATGAAACAGATTTGTAAGACCCTAATTAGCTTGTATGGCCCTTTTATGCACAGCAACAGCCAAAACCAACCTCACACTCTTGTCAAAAAGGCCTCACAACTCTCTATTGCAATTCACTTAGTCCCATCCCACTAAGCCTGCAAACAGTTCAGCTCAGACCTAGCAGCTGCTCTGTTACATCTGATGGAAAATATAAAATAATCTCTGTTACTGGAGGATAAACATGGCAGCTTGCTGGATGGGCAGGGGACAAGAACCTGCTGTCCTCAGCTGAGCTGCCTCCCTGAATCCAGGCAGTTGCCTGGAATTGAAGCTGTGCAGTAAGTGGCTTTCCATATTTCAGGTAGTCAGACAAAAGGGGTTATTAATGGCACTTGGGTCTGGAGGGGGAAAATCCTTGAATGTAAAGTTTCAAGTCAATGCACATTGATGAAGAGGAGTAAATAATAAGAAAGAGTTGCCCACAGTAAAGGATTTTGTGAAAGGGAACTCCACAGCTTGATAGTAGCACAAGCACCCCAGGAATCTGGAGAATGAGACAGGAGAAGCTGTGGGGAGACTGAAGTTAAAACTGCACACTGCATGGTTCATTTTCCTGTAATTCCTTTTATTCATTGCTATAATCAACTTGACATGCAAAGCTGTTCCAAATTTACTGACAGCTTTTCAGCTGACATCTAGTTCTCAAGGTATTTTTTTTAAAAACTTAAATAGCTAATTATTCATCGCCCTAAACCAGGATATATAACAATGTCAGGAAATCATCTGTTCAAGTTATATCAAAAAGCCTTTGGGGATTAGTTCATCTCTTTTGTATGCTGCAGAAAACACTCACTTGTAAACAATTAAATCATCATTTGAAATCTGTCTACACTTTCAGCATCTCAGAATGCAGCCTGGAAAACCATATAAACAAGTACCCTTTTGTTGTCTCTAGAACCCAGTGCTGAAAGGTTTTCCTCCATAGTATCTTATTTGATGGGGCTGAAGGCTGAATTTAGAGGCTAATACAGGCTTTCCATAAAACCCATAATAGTACATCTAAATAAATGTAACAGCTGTCTAAGGAGACCAGAGCTACAATATTCTCAGGTGATGCTGAGAGCAGAAGACACGCCATGAGGATATCAACATATTTTGACACAGAGGCATATAACCTCCATGTAAGAGAATCATGGTTGATAGAAAAATAGGCATTTAATTTAGCCATAAGGGCTCAGCCTTTGGCCTGAATTGACACTAATCAAACCTCATAGTACCTTGGCTGGAGATGTAAGCTCCTGCTTTTTACAAAGACAGAGCGACATCACAGGAGCAAGAAACATTTAAAATCAGCTTTAGATTTCTATCTGAAATTCAGACTATTTCTCTGTTTTGTCTCCTACTGACTTGACTGCATTTTTAAGAGCTGTAGCTTTGTGGAGTAATAGAAACATAATGTAAGCAGAACATCCCATAGGAAGGAATTCCTTTCTGAGCACTCCAGCAGTAACTTATCAAGCTTGGACAGTGCTCGTTTGCACAACCAATTACAACTGTGCAGCATGCAGGCTAAGAGCTTCCATTACCACCTCTGAAAGGGAGCAGGAGTACTGCACTACTGACACCATTCCTCAATTTTGCAAATTTGCTTGTGCAAACGTATACCTTTACAAATACACTGGCCACTCAAGGGTTTTTTAATAGAATTACCCCTATGTTCCAGGATTTAATTCTGTATTCTACTTCTCTCAATGAAAAATCTGTGTGTTATTGAGATGAAAGACCAAGTTGCTGCTACTGCTTCACCACTAATTGTATGATTTCAAGGCTTTAGTAGTTTGATAAACATCTTGGCTAATTCATTTTAATCACTGCAGCCATATCCTATTTACGATATAATTGCTGACCCAGTCAAGAAAACAAAACAAAACAAATCTTCGTCCTTACTGAATGAAAGGCAAGTAGGTTCTTGTGGAACTACAACTTCCTTTCAGTATGTGAAGGAAAACACACGGCATTCATAACAGCCTGCAGATGGAGGGGATGCAGACAGCACATCATTGTTCGGGAGAGGAACTCCTGCATTGCCAAGACATCCGCTGAGATGATATCACTGAACATTAAGGCACAGAACTCACTTCCCTGCCACTCAGTGTGCCTTTGGCCACAAAACTGGGCCCTGTGCACTTTCTGCCAGCTGTCAGGGCCAAAATCTGGGACAGTGAATTAGTAAGATGGAAAGGAAAAATATGACAATATGGGAAGAATGACTTACAGAAGTCTCAGGAGTGTTTCCCAACATTTCGAGTCCTCACGTTAGCCAGGCCAAAAAACTCAGACTAGAACTAACAGCAGAATGGATTAAGCCAGTTCATCCCAAACTTCCAGAGGACAGAATTTCATAGACTGATACTCCACAAACTCCAGACAGAGCATTACTGTTAACAGGAGAAGAGGCTGATACAAAGCATGCTCTTCTTTCTGACACATAACACGGGGAAAGAAACAACGGGCTGTGCTACCCTGCACTGCCATCCCTCTGGACAAAACACACACAAAAAAGGAAACTCTTGCATTTTATTTCCTGGAAAGCAGGAAATCATCACATAAGACTATCACAGAGGATTTCTACTGACAACCATCAGTATTTGAGCACCTCCCAGAGAAGAAACAAGCTATGCTAATTTCCCAGTGGCTTCCTAAGTGTGTGTTTAGCATTTCTCTCTTTTCTGGGCTGACTCTCACTGTCATGGGGGTTATTCCTAAAGTGGGGCTTTTATTTTTGAAAGGAGCTTCCAGAAAGTAAGTGTTAGAAGGACTAGGTGAGTTATGATTATGATGAGTCCTATTTCAAGGGCTGCTCAATACCTACAAGACGAACAATTTATTCTCAACTTTCATGCATAATTTTCAGTATCCAAACACTTACATAACTGTTGTGGGATGCTCACAGAGAAATATGTAGGTCTTTTTAATGTCCTAGGAACCATGACTTGCCTATAAAAAACAACTGAAGCTAACTAGGAGGAGTCTGAACACAATCCTGACATTTTCCTGGCCACCTGGATCAAGCAAGGGTTACCAGGTTTGGAGAGGTTTGGATTCACTGGTTGCTTGGTTTTTTTGGTCTGGTTTGGTTTTTTGGTGGGTTTTGTTTATTTGTTTGATTTTTAACTAAAACTGAAAAGTACATACTTCAGTTTCTAATATGATATACTAAAGTAAATCAAGACAAACTATAACCTAATGGGAAGTTGCAGACAGGTTCTCACACAAGCATAAGGAAAAGTTTCCTACTTGTTGGAACAAATCCAGCACTTCTAAGAAGACTGCAGACTGATCATCCAGGCTTAGGAATAAAAAAACCATACACAATTGCTACATATACAACATCTCTTCTCTTGAAGATACCATCACTGATCTAAAGCATAAATAAACACCGTTCCTCTGTCAGAGACAGATAATTTACTGAACACTACATTGCTAATGGCAATATTATACAAGATGCAAGTGTTTCAGACCAAAAAAAAAGAAATCAAAGGAAGGTATTTCTCATTCTAACTATTCTGCAACTGACAGATGAGTGTTGGGCTGCAGATAGGAAATTCAATTTTATCTAAGAGGAAACATACCTCCACTCATTCTGTTGGTAATTTCCGTGAGCAAGAGTTCCTTTAAGTAAAGGCAACGTATACCAAACACCTCTCAAACTACAAGTTACAAGATTCCTGTACTTGAAAAAATAATGCCATTTTTCAACATTTTAGAATAAATATATTTTTACAGAGATAATAAGGAACTTTTTGCTACTGAATGACTTAAAATAAAAAATTTGTCAACCTAATCAACAGCATTCAGTTCTTTCTAAGGCAACAGCTTTATTTGTTTGAAAAGACTAATAATACATTTAAAACAAGAAACACAATGTATTCTTACTATTTTCATTGCAAATAAGTTCAAAATTTCAGGGGCAACCAACCATTAATCTACTTTAATACGAGCTAACACTGCTCATGCCCTATCATGTATGTACGTGTGAGCTGACACTGCTCATGCCATGTCATGTATTATATCTGTATCATACCAGAATTTGATTGACTCAGTTGGGTATGTTTTTAATTTGAACAAAGAAGAGCAAGGAACCAGATCTGACTTTGGGAGGGTGTGGGGGGTAGGTTTGTAAAGAAAGGATCATCAGAATAGCTATGATTGTTTCTTTTTTTAACAGGTGTCTTTGAAAGCAACTAAACACATCCTCTCCATTCATTCATTCCTTAATGACCAGGAGAAAACCTATCCCAGGCACTTGCAACGGAGCTCATGTTATCTGTTCAGGGCTTTCTCAGTAAGCAATAAGTACCTCTATAACAAGCTAAGCAAAAATTTAATTAATGCACAGCCCTTTAGAGCTGTTTTAATGGACTGAAGGTTAAGAAACTTGATGACCTTTCTTAACATGTGGTAAGAAGGATCTTTAAATAGCAATGGATGGGCCTGATGCTCAAGTTCTGCTAAAAAAGACAACTCATTTCCGAAAAAGGAAGCAAGGAAATGAGCTCTGAGTTTTTGATTGCTGGCTGAGGGAAAGTAATACATAAAACCCTAAAAAGGAGGAGTTACAACGTTGAAGTGAGATGACTCAGAGTACTGTAATTAAGGCTACAACCTGCAGACAGACATGAGGAGGACAGAAGAAGAGGCCAGAGTGGTCTGGCTCTTACAGATCCTGGCCAGTTTTCTGGAAGTAATGAAAGATCCAGATGAGGATATCTCTGGTGAAGAGCTAAAAATACCAGAAAGTAAGATTTGAAATGTAATTGATAACTCCTTCACTGAAATGTGCTTCAGTAAGAGCAGGGGGAGAAAGGCACTGCAGAAGAATGGAAACATGACTCTTCCTGAGCACCAGAATACACACATTCAAACGCTGATGAGCTGCAGCACTACCCCAACACATCCAAAATGCCTCCTCACTATTAAGAGGTTCCAATCCTTCATATAAACCCAGAGATATGGAAATCTCCATTCCAAATCCATTTGAGAGCATTAATCTGCAGTAACTGAGCATTCAAGATGTCCACACCTTTTCCACCTGAAGACATATTGGTTTTTCTAACCAATGCTCTCACAAAACTCCAGATGGACTGGATTATTTTCCTTCCTATTCCTCATCACAACAGCTTTGAAAACCTTTCTCTGAATTCACCAGAGCTCATTCTTTGTGCATTCAATAACTTTGTTAAGGTTGTAAGAAAGACTTGAGCCTGATTTCTGATGTAAAAATAAAGATGCAATTTTAAGAGAGTTCTACATGAAATAACATGAGTTGATCACCTGCTCAGGAGCCAAAAAAGGATATTTTGTAAAATGCTTAACACTTTATAAATACCTTTAACTACTCAGCAACTTTGCTGTTTGCATTAACTTCTCTAAAATCCACTTTCTTACTGCATGGGATGCAAGAGCAATTAGAATGCTCTTTCCTTTCACATATACATCCTGGGATGAAAACAATGCCATATAAATCAGACTTTTACTGAACAGGGACATTATTATATTGCTTTACAGCAATCTACTACACACTAATTCCTTCCAATTTAATGCCAAGTATGCCAGCTGACAGTGTCTAGGAAAAACCCAAAAGTATCAGGCAATGAATAAACTCCAGTGGCAATTCTGCTCACTGCTGAACAGGTCTGGAAGGCAAACACTTTCCTCCTGCACAATCAGTCCTTGTTAATGGCAAGGCAGAGATCCCCCAGAATGCAAACGCTCGCTGCGCCAGCATCCCATACCATTTGGCACCAGAGCTCAAACTTTGTTATTTCCCTGAGGAGCAACAATTTTCTTTGTGCAGCAGGAGGGCTGTGTGTCTTTCCAAAGCTGCCTCGCAGCCAAGTTTGACACTCTGGTGAAAGAAGCCCATTGAGTGTGTCTGCCAAGGGGCAGAGTGTGCCCCGGCAGCGTCCCAGGGTGGCAGGGGCAGAGAGAGGGCTCCTTGTCCAGCTGCTCTCACCTGAGAGAGACCAGAGTGACACGTTAACACTCGGCATTAGTAACGAGGGTGTCAGCCAAATTAAATGAATAATGATTATGGGGTTTTAAAAGCAGCTATGAATGTTTTCTTGGACAAAAAATTACTTCACTGAACCCCACACAGTAATGCCTGTGGGGCAAAGAAAGCTGGGAGGGACTCTTGAAAGTAGCAGTCAGACAGAGATCCAACCTTCAGGTGCTCAAAATGCAGCAGCTGAGACAGAGCTACGCTAAGATACCACCTGAACATCTGTCACACTGTCTCACTATTTTTACACACAACATTTTGTCTATAGCTCTTGCAGAATACTAGCCAAAATTTTTTCCTATGCTTAGTGAAACAATGAGGATATTTGCTTTTCAATTTTTAGGAGGCCACCAACAGTTCTAGTGTAACCATAAAATACTGACTAATATTTTCCAAGTACTTTCTAACGGACACACAGACATGAGCAGCCAAGCCCATTCAAATTCACAATACAAAACAGGTTCATATACAATATATATCAGACCTAGAATTTTGCACTATGTATATTTAAATATTTCTGAGCTGACATGACCCACTGCTAAAATTTTATCCAGCTAATGGATTGACAGTAGCATATATATCTGACAAACTTGTTTTGGGACTTTGCCCTTTTTTATTCTGCTAATTATGTACATATCTGACCTTCTCAGCTGCAGGCAAATAGGATAGGTATATCTCAATGTATCTTGTCTAAATACTAAGGTAAGTTCAAAGTTTATAAACTGAAACATTTAAGTGTTGCAAGTTTCAATCCATGTTTGCAGAAATGAAGTTCAGTGGTAGTACTATTCAACTTCCAGGCAAAAATCTCTGTTCATGCTGCAAACTGAACAAAGCTCCACCATCTCAGTAACACCATGCTCACCAGGGGACACCACTTCCGAGGCTGGTGAGAAAAGAAGGTTTTTCTAAGCAAAAACAAATAGTTCAAGTGGGCAATACAATTTTTTTTTGCTTCCGTCCCCCCGGCACAGGAATCTTCCTCATTCTCACTGCTGATCTCTCTTGCATCCACAACTCCTGACACTTGATTTTATATTCTTTCATGCAGCCACAAAGTAAAAATGTACTTCCAGCATTTAATTACATATGAGCCCAGAAACAGGACTATCTTGCAAAAAACCAAATCAAATAATGAGCTCCACAGCACCTCAAAACTCCAGGCAACTTTTACAACAAAAAACAGTTGCAAAGAGCAGCAGGATGGAACTAGAAACATACTCAGCTGCTTCTGAGCAGTGCAGGGAGATGGGCAGGAGTGGAAGCAATCTTCACTAGAGCAGGAGCCACACAGTGCAGTGGGGTGAAGGAGAGGCCCTCTGCACTGCTCCACTGCTCTGCTCCCAAAGGGACCAAAGGCAGACCAAGAGATACCCATCCTGACTGGTCTAGTGCTTAAAAATTTAATCAGATGCAGAAGAGAGAACAGTGATGTTAAGCAAGCAACCTAATCTGCAAGACTTTTTTTACTGTCAGGTGTGACTATCAGAATGAGCAGAAGTCTGAGACATGCCATCACAGAGTATTCTGAAAGTAAAAACTGATAAAAAGGATCTCCAGCTAAAAAAAACCCCTCCTACACTTTAATATGTCATGCACAAGCTCTTGGCTCTGCTTGTACGAAAATAACAGAGCTAAGTTGATCACTCACAGATGCCAGTTACCATGTTCTTATTCATATCCTCTCAACAACAGCCAACAGCTGGAAGCCAGTGGTACCACTTGTCACAGAAGAACTGGCACACCTTGGCCACCTTAACCACGAAGCCAGCTCAAGGTCAGACAGATGCTGCTTAAAATCGTCTATCCACCGCTGTTAAAAATTCTGGCCAAGAGCAATTCCAGTTGTGTAGCTCACAAAATTACAATTGCCTGCCTACATATTGGTAAATAACAAGGATAAACAACTTATTAATAACTTAAGTCAACCTACACAGAGTGCTTAAAAGGAGAAGACCTGTGTTTTGCAGGGTGTAGGTCAGTATTTCTGTCTGACGTAGATTTTATGTCAGGAGGGAACACAGCCCTGCTCACAGAGCTTCATTTATACCCACTGTGCAAACCAAAGCCAGTTTTGATTTGAGTAAAATCCTTATTGCAATAACCATATCACTTCAAGCATGAGAGTCATACTTCCACTTTCAGACTTAGTCATCTTATTCAAAAAAAGGTGGGGCAAGAGTTACAGTAACAGCATTAATAGTATTCAGGCGATCAAGTTGAAACCGTGAGGAATTGTGTTGCTCCTCTTTGCAGGTGTATCCAGCAGGTTCTCCTGGGGAAGAGTTCAAGCAATGGACTGGGGCTGCCTCACCCACCCTGCAGTCACAGCCAGGCTGGGACACCAGGCATGGCAATCCAGGGAAAGGAAGGTGACTGGCTTTGGGAAAGATGAATGATGTATGCACACAAAAATCAGCTGCTGACAGTGTTCCAACTCTTGGACTCACCCTTCCATCATAACTTTAAAAGCCAACCAGCAGATCCAATACCAATCTCCAATTTTTCATTCACCTGGCAAATAAATGGGAATCTTCTGCTGAGACTACATGCAATGGCTAAAGTTAATATTATCTGTGGATAGTGTGGAGAGATATGTTTTCTTCGATGAAAAGAAAACATGGATACAGACAAATAAGAGCAGATTCAGGCAGTCAAGAGATGAAGTCTTGAGTTCTTATTTTAGATCTGCCACCAAACCTTTGTGAGGCCCCAGGCACACCTTTCTGCAGCAGTTTCCTCATCAGATGTGGTAACATCCTCATACACATTTACAAGGCATTACACTTGTACTGAGGTCAAAGAAAAGCAGGAATGTTTTCACCAGATCATTTTACAGATTTCCAGCATTATTATGAAGTGGATTACTCTAACCTAATCCAATCTAAAACAATCATGGGGGAAAAAATTGAGGTATTTCAAACTCATACTACAGTCCAACATGAGCAAAATAACATGAGGGCACCTCCTTGGCCTGAGGGCTGTCTTCCTTCCAAAGTTCAAAGGCTTACCACAAAAACAAGAGTGACAGCATTTCAAAAAAGGCTGCAACCCCATTTTCTTGTCAAGTTGCAATCTGTAGTCTGCAAGTACAGAGCAGTTGAAATGACAAAAATTACTTCTGTGATAATCTCTGCATTTATCTTCTTTTTCAAAAGCACGTAACATGGCTTTACCCCAAAGGGATGACACTTGAAATAAATATACTCATAGCTCCTCATTGGCCTATTACATCAAAAGTGTAGGGGGATAAAAGTTAACAATAAAAAAATTAACTTAATTCCTCCCTAAAGCTGGGTAGAAATTTCACTGTCTTAATGGAAGTTGGTTTTCAGCCAGGCCTTTTCTGAGTAAACATGGAATACATCAGATTTTTTTCTTGTTTAAATGCCATGTTTGTAGAATGGAGGATTAAAACTTCTTGCAGGTAATGCTGGCAGTCTACTAAGGCATGTGAGAAACTAGAGCATCCCAACATGGTGTAAGTGGGAGGCAACTGGTGACCCCAATGCTGGCACTGAAGGACACATAGTTGAGGTTTTCAAAAGCAGCTAAATTCATTCAAAACTAATGATAGCCACATGCCTAAGTGTCAGAGACTCTTCAAAATTACAAGTGTCAACAAATATTCAACTGGGACTTGAATAAAGAGTGGCAAATGCCCTCTGGATCTTGCCAGAGATCTGCAGTCTTTACTGAAGGTCTTGAAAAGTGTGGGGAGTTGCACCCATAAGAAGTGGGTTCCACATACACTCCCCAAGAATCCCAAAGCTCAGCTTGGGATCAGTCTTCACTTTAAATCTCACATCTTCACTGCCTAGCATCACACTTCAACAGAAAATCAACTGGAAACAATAAATGAGATAAATAAAACAAAATATACTGTTTGCTTCTCACATGTAATGTTGGCTCATCCTGTCAACAAAAACAGTGGAAATGCTCCTAATTTTGTCTGTGTAACCACTGACCTTTAAAGGAAAATACTCAGTGAAAATTAAGCAGTCACCTCATTTCAGAAGACTCAAAATTCTTGAAAAATAAAATAAATCTGTCCTGTCAACAGAGAACACGTCACCACAATAAGCAGATACATAATGCCATAGGCGTCATCATCAGCAAAAGCAAATTGTTTTCAGCACTACACAAACTATGCAGATTATCTGAGCAATTATTTATGCAAAGCTGTGAGGGTGCACGACTGATCTGCTGAGCTGGTTGGCTTCAGCCACCACAGGAATGTCAAACAGACATCAGCCATGGGCAAACCCAACACACACAGAGCAACCTGCTCATGTTTACAGGAGCAGGAGGCAGATTTATCCAGCACTCTGCCTGTATACAGCCCTGAACTCATCGCAGCACACAGCTGTGCAACAGTAACAACTTTCTTAAAACGATGTAGCCTCCTACAATGACATATGTTAAATATAGCCAGGAGAGAGCTGGGAGCAGAAATCCATGAATAACTGTATTGATTGCAGTAAAGAAAACCTGGACGTACTCGGAGTGGAGACATTTCCTGATGAAATTCTTTCCATTTGGTAAAAACACAGACATTGTCTTACACCTTTCCACACAGTAAAATAATAAAATAAAACTCCAGACACTACTGTTAGAGTTAAGTATGTATCTGCTCAACTATTGTCTGGAGACATGAACAGAGAATGGATCTTCCAGCACAAACCAAGTCTGATGCTTTGACATTAACAGTAATTCTTAACATAGACATAAGTTGAAAAATTTAAATTTAATTCTATAAAAATTCTAGATAAACTTTCTCATTTTTTTCTATGCTTTCAATGCACACATTATACACATACCATCATTACCAGGTACTGGATATTCAGATTACATTGTAAGTGATGGGATGGAACAAAAGCTGACAACAATGGGGAGGGTGGCAATGCAGTAGTCCCTCTTCTGGTCTCTAGTTCTTTAAAACCATACACTGAGTTTTCACACATGAAGTAGTGCTGTTTTCAGCAAAACAGCCTTTTCCAATGTCAACTTCTCTGCTAATAAATAAAAAGTCAGATATTCTACACTGACTGTCTAGTCTGTATGTTACATTCCTTATACAAGATGCTGGCCTGAGACACAGATTACGGTTGACTTTACCACCCCTAACTGCAGGCAGTTACTTTATGCAAGCATTACGATTTCAAAAATTCACTATTTGCCAGCAAACATTAGGAAACTTCCTCACAAAAAACTTTGCCCTTCTGAAAGGAAGCAGCAAGACTTTTGAGAGTCACCTTTCAGGGATCCTGGACAATAAGTTGCCTGGCACATTAGCCCTTAGCACTCCTAACTCTGTGTGCTGCTGCTCCAAGCTTTCCCTGCACCAGAAGATGACAGGAGGCAACGCTTGGTGGCTCTGCAGCTGTGACAGTTTGTGGCCACCGTGCAAACAGGAACTGGCTCAGCCATGGCACAGGTTGCCATGAGCACCCAGCAAAAGCTGGGCTGAGGCTCATGCAGAAACCCTAAAGAGGAAGCCCTGCAGCAGTGAGGGGACGGCACATCCAGCTGGGATTGACAGGGCAAAAACTAAAACCAAGCGTGGTTAGAAGATAAGGAACAGTGGTAACACCCAGGAAAAGGGAGGAAGGGGTAGAGATATGATGTAAGATAGGAAGTTTAAAAGTGGGAAGCTGAGAAGGACTTTCATAGGAAGCACAGAAGTGAGCTCATCTTCTTGAGCATCTACCTGTTTTGCAGGGGCTGACAGAGTACAGTGAAGTACCCAATAGTGACATCATCTCCATGACAGGCACTTCAGCAAAAGTAAAATCTTTCTCTTCCCGAAAGCTTAAGCTCTGCCCTGAAACATAATCCTCTGCTATTTGCTTTTCTGCTCATCTCCTTCCATCAATCATTTCAAGTGCCAGGAAACCCACAGTTTTAGCTGTACCTAACACAGTTTCCATTAAGGATACCTCTGCTACCTTATCCAACAGATTAGAATTTCCAAATCTGCATTGTATGACATGTCTAAACTCCTTTTAAAGAAAGAGACCTACAAACATGTAATGAACATGCAAGAACTTATACTGCTGCTTTGTTTGTCATAAACTTCCTCAGGGAATCCTCTGCATAATGTTTAAAATCCCTCTGCACGAAACTTTCAGCCATACGTGAATTAGATTTGTAGTGAAAAATTGTAGGAAAAAAACATCCTTTTCTCAACAGGCAGGTGGAACAGCTATGTTCTAGCACAGAACAACTCCCCTACACCCAATAAAACTCCTGAATTGTCATTTACTCACATTTAAGTGTTCATTATTTTGCTACCTAAGTAGCAGCATAGAAGGCTTCTGTTACACTAAACCCATAGAAGTGTAAGAGAGAGATTTTAAGCAGGCAAGCAATGTTGAGAGTATTTCCAACCAACACACTAAGGAGTAAGGACAGTGCATCCTAATTTGAGGCTCTGGACAATGAATGACCTCACATACAAGCCTGCTGCACCTGAGCAATCAACACCAACACAACAACAGCCTGTAACAACTAATTATGCTAACCCAGAAACTGCTTGCAAAGATCAGAGTACCTGTGCAGGAGAGCACAAATAAAACCAGCAGGCATGTAGGATGTGTAAGCTGCTCACCTCAGATGAGACTGGAAAAACTTCTAACATGCTCCAAAAATCCAAAGACACAAGTGGAGAGAGGGTAACCACATTCTTATCAAAAGCCAGTTAATTTATTTTTCTATTTGTTATGACTAGAAAAAAGCAAATTTATTTCTTTTTCTAAAGCTTCTGTTCTCTCAGCTGACACACAGGAGCATCAGACACTGTTTAATGCCCCTTTTCCCCTGGAAGCACATGCTCCAAAACACCACCCTGGCTCAGCAGCCACCCTGCAGAGCTGCTGCTGATGGATGTCACGTTAAGCTGCCTCCTGACCCCGCTGGAGAGCTGAGTGAGGCACTGGCTGCTGGAACTGCCCATCCCACAGCGGCTGCAATTGGGCTCATTCAGAGCCCATTAGCATGGGCTGCCCAAGGCAGGTCCACGCAGGTGGAATACTGATGGGCTCTCCACCGCTCCTCTGCATTGCTGGGCCTTGCAATGAGACAATTTTAACAGTGCTGGTTTTCCACAGACACTGCGAATGAGCCCATATTAATACAGTGATTTCACCGGACGACTGAAGTGTCGCATCCCAAGCAGCACCTGCCGAAAACTGTCCGAATGCAGATCAAATCACAGCATCCAGAGTCCCCAGAGGGGAAAAAGCTGCACAGCTCCATTCACAGAAATCCATCTGACATGATCTTGAATTAAAGCCTAATAGAAGTTTCTCCCTGACAGAGTCCACACCAGGCCTCTTGCTCTCCAGAGAAACAGAACAGGCATTTTTGTACAGAAACACTCTGCTCCTTTGCCTCCTGAAGACTTTGAAATCGCACACACTCTTATTAGTTATTCCATGCAGGAGTGTGAACCTTTGCACTCGGGCGCTGAAGGAAAAATTTATCCTTGACATAAAAATCAATCACATTAACAGAGCAACTTTCCAAACTCCTGCAGGTTCACTCCAAAGAAAGCAGTAATTCTTTTTTTTAACTCTGAAAATCAGATAAAGCATCTGCTTCAAGCTTTGTTTGTAGGAATTAAACATTTATGTGAGATCCCTGAGAATTTTAGGTAACAGCATTTAACAAAAAATAATGTTCCAAACAACTTTTTATTTGAATTTGTATTCAAAACCCCAGCATTTCTCAGGGGTTGGTATTGTAGCAACTGTTCCAGAGCTCTCAAACTTGTTCTCTCTCAAACTAAAAAAAATTGGCAAGTCTATCAAAACTTGTGAGATATTTAAAACAAAAGGATAAATGGTAATTGAAAAAGTTTGACAAGCTGATGAATAATCAGAAAGCTAAAGGAAGAATATTTTAGCAGAAAATGTTACAAAGAACCAATTTATTTTCTCCCAGACTAATAAGCTAGAGCTTTACTCAATTTTTAAAAGGTTTACTATCCCTGATAGTAAAGGATTGGTTTAACTCCCACAGTTAGGCAATCAAATGCTGCACAGTTTCTAACATGCCTCCACATTTCTGAAAGCAGCAAACAGCAACATGTACCAGTCCATGTCTGCAAATCAATCTGATGGGAGGCAAGAAGTGCTAAAGGAATTGGAACTCCTAGCAAATAATGTATTGTAGAATATTTCTGCAAAGATGGATGCAAATATAGTAACATAGAGCTCTGAAGTGAAACTGGTAGAGGAATGTAAACGTAAAGCCCACAAAGCACAATTTCAGGAGACAACAATAAATTTCCAAGAGTCTTGTCAAATCCAAAGGGTTTGAATGGAAGGAAAGCAGTCTGCCTCTGATAGTAGCTTCATAAAAAAAAAACTTAGGACCGATTATGTATGTTAAAATAGCAAAATAGTCCTCTGGAAGGGGCATTTTTCTGGATCATTGAGATGCAGGGAGGAAGAGAGGAAAAAATGAAATGTGGGGAAAGCTACAGCTAAACACTAACTTTGTAACACACTTCAGTTTCCTGAAATTGAACAGAGAACAAACCTGCCTTCAAATCAGAAGCACACTCTCCTCTCTTGGTTTGTTTGCTTTGCCTTTTTTACAATCCAAGACCAATCATTAGGTGTGACACAAAAGCCCCTGAAAAACCCCACTGTGAGTGGGGGCCTCTCTGTTCTAAACATATAGTAAAATAACATTCCTGCTTCAAAGAAAACTTACAAGTTCCATAGAGACAAAAGACTCAATCCAGAAAGAAAATGAGGCACAGAAGCCAGCAAAGGCCATGAAAAAGGTCAGAGAGAGAGTAAAACTTAGGAGTCCTGTCCCCTTGCATCCAGTATTATCCCTGCAGAGTCAAGAGGTCTCCCAGCATCCTCTGATCCTTTCTCCCACTCCCAGTAACAAACTGTAACGTCCTCTGAACTCAGGAGGAGACACAGGACAATGAGAGAAGCTACTCTTGCACTGTGCAGAACAAAAGTCACCGGTCTATAGTCTGTCTCACAAGGCTGAAGTGTGAACTTCACTTCTCTACAGGAATCAACCACAAAGATTACTCACTACTTAATTTAACCAAGGTAAAGTTACTGCAGAGGTGTTGGACAGCTTCACTAGAGGGTCTGAACTGCAACTTCTAATGTTAGTTTGAAATTATTGCTAGAACTCAGAAATTCAAGATTTAGTAAATTATCGATGCTTTAGTAATAAAAAAAATAATTCAGGCTATGAATTAACTTGAAATTTAAAACTAGAGACTCATCACATAGTATTAATTTATCCATCTTTGGCTGCTTTATCATGCATAGTGATTGATTCATTACATATTCTTACCCTAAGATAGGTTTTAAATATGGCTTAAAATTCTAAAGACAGCATTACCAGCTGAAATGCAGAAGCAAGAACTAATTTAAATAGTGAACAAATAATGAATACAGTGGTAGCTTATGAAAAACTGTCAGATGACAAAGAAAAACTAACAAGGTCAGCACCTCACTTGCTATGTCATCTTTTATTTCTCCAAGTTTGCTATAGGTCTTAATTTGCAGCACAAAATAACGTGCTTTTTTCTAACTGCAGACACATTTTACTTTCTAAGAGAAGGTTCTGAGGTCACTGTATGTTACATTTTGCTGTCATATCTGACCTTTCAATTTCTTCAAGCTTGGGAGATGCCAACAGGAGATCGGAAACAGAGGTGCATAAAAACTAAATACGAGTTACTTTGTGCATCAGCTACTGTATAGTTTTAACTGGCATCACATCCCTCCCCCCATATGAGGTAGTACTTCTGATTTGACATTTGCTCAGCTGAGGTTACAAAGTCCTGTCAAATATCAGGTATCTTCAACCAGAAGATGCTTCAATCAGTCCTTACCGAGAGGATACTCAATTCCTTCTTCATGATTACATGCTCTGTCTGGGACTGAGAAGCAACTCATACATACAGAGAAAATACTTCTTGAGATCTCTTAGAAGTGAAGGGAAAAAAGCAAGCCAAGAAAGGAGGATCAGCTATTTATTTGACAAAGACCTTTTTAATGCAGATATTAAAAAAAAAGAATTCTTTCTGGATTGAGTCTGAATTTTTTTCTTGGTGATGCAGAGAAGTGCTACCAAACATTCCAGGTTTCTGTACCTCAGAGAAAACCCTCAACATATGTTTTGCAACAATAAAAATGGATACTTTACTTTTAATACTTATTTAAAACCTTTCAGGCAATGTCCAGTCATGGCAGCATGCTGCTCCTCAGTTCCTGAAAACTCTCTCTAGCAGTATCCTGTCAACAGCTCTGCAATGGAATTGTTCATTACTATATTGCAGACTCCTAATTCCTCACCTCTTTGTAATCCATATTTCTGATAACTTCTAGCAGATTAGCAAGAGTTCATTTTCCTTTGCAGAAACTGAACTATTTATGCTCCAAGCTCCTGATGACACACAAACACCTGCTGGGCTGACGGGGGATACAGGAATTGGCAGGACATGGTAGGATCCCACTGACATCTCTATACCCAAGCAGACTACAAATAAATAAAAGACATCACACTTCTGTGCTGTTAAAAAGGTCACCAGATTATCAACATTTGTTTTAGATAAAGACAGACTCCTTCCCAAATCTTCACTTTATTGTGCTTTCTGTCCAGCGACATACATAAAATTTGTGCCAAGGATGTTCTTTGTAATATAGCAAACATGACACAAAATTTACTTGGCATTTTTTGTTACAGTTAACAAGAAGAAAAGTTACAACAAGGAAAAAAAAAGTTGGAGGCAGACACCACTTCTCAACTAAGGGAGTAGGAAAACTTAAAATTCCTTTAAAAAAAAGCGGATGGCTTTACACAGTTTTAACCTGAAATCAAATGTGACAAGAGCTTTTGGATGTGCTGCAAGAGACTAACAGGAAACAATTTTGTTAAGAATCAAAAAGCTGGATTGTCACAGCACCACTACTCTGCACACAACCCATGCTCTCCAAACACCTGAGCTGTGTATGAGTACAAATTTCCCCTTGTCACCTGCTGAAGTTCTTTTTCCTCAAGATTCACTTTCCATTAGTGTCCTTTTCTTCCTCTGTGCAACAAAATACAGTGTTCACTGGGAATCTGGAGCTGCTTCATGCAGCATCAGTCCTGCATCAATCTTTTTCTACAGTAACTGGGATGAGCTGACACCCTCCTGCCTTACAGGGAGAGCATTAACCCATTGATCTGAACTTCATGCTGCAAGAAATCTCCCTCATACAGATATGTGTATAAACATGCACATATATATATGTAAGGCTGGCTGGTTTGTTAATAAATAGGGCACAGGGAAAAACATTTGTTCTACATGTATTTGTTCATATCCCATTTGGGACAAGGTGCCTTTCATAAATAAGCAGGGGGGAAAAAATCCTTCAATGTTTTGCATTGGCAAAAGAACCCTCAACATTAGCTCAGGATGTTCACACATCTGCCATCATATAAATGTCACAGCACACTGCTGTAGCTAAGGGCAGAGTCTGTATTGCCTCCTTGGCAATGTGAACCAAAACTGAACTCGATTTTGAGTAAGAAATGTTAAAGGAAATATCAGCCTGAGCTTAGAAAACAAAATGTCAAATTGGTGAAAAACTCCAGGTGACTCTGAATGCAGTCAGTCACTACCGATCGCTGCTAAGTATTTCAGATCTTAAAGCTGTGCCAGGCATTTAAAACTCAAAAGGATGAATGCTGGAGCAAACAAGCCTAAAGGTGAAATCTTAATTCCTCCAAAGTAATGGAAAATTTTTCCACCAGCTTCAGAGGAGTTGAGCATTCCCACTTGATGCTACATACTTAAGGATAGTGGACGTTCTCACTTTAACTCTTAAGTGATTTTGAAAAGGTAGAAATTAGAAATATCAAGCACAGTGTCCTTGAGCCTAGATAACAGGAACATCAGTACCAGGTAAAGCTCCTTCACAGTGATGTGGATGAGTCACACACACCTATGGAAGAACAGTATTTCACCTTAGGACTGCCATGGGCAGGCAGGTGTTCAGCCAGCTCAGGAAAGCAGAACAGCACCCTGCAAGTGCTCACATGAGGGCTTAGTATCACATAAACTACCAAGCTTTAAACTCACACCTTCACTTATTTTGTCACCTCTTTCTCTTGTTGATAAGTCCTTATTTATATTATTCAACATCTAAAAGGGCTGTGAGTTCATATCAAACATGAAGCATTTGCCAGGGTCCCTTGCTGCACAAATAAAAGCTACATTCCAGAAACACATTTCCAGAGGCAATATGCTAAGTATCAGCTACAAAGACAATCTACAGAGCATGCAAGTGCATAATGTGAACTTCTACAACCATTTGCTTTTGGTATTGATCAAAGTTGGTCTATCTCTGCAAAAAGGGGACAAAACTGTTACTCAACTGCTTAGAAACACTAAATGATCTTTGTTCAGAAAAGGGAGAGGGAGGAACAGAAGCAGAGATACACATCAGTGAGAATAAAAAATGACAGAGAGAGCATAAAAATCTGATCTTTAGAAAGAAGAAAGATGCCAGCTCAAAAGGGACTGCAGACATGGACATGAAACATGAAAGTTTCCATGGTGCTCTGAGAGAGAATCCAAATAGCAAGTTCGTCTCTGCACCAGTGATGACAAGATGCAGGTGGATCAGGCATGTGTGAGATTAGGAATGGCTGAAGTTCAGGCCTCCAGGATTTCTGGTACAACTATGGCACAGAGCAGGACATCCTGGTACAATGGGTCGCACATGTGGGCCCTGGGAGGCAGCCACACCACTGCACAGCGACTGAATGTTTCCATGTGTCACTGCCTTGGGCCAGCAGAAACTGCAGCAACAGCAAGCTCAGCATGATGTGGGAATAAAGGAGTAAGTGTTCAATAAAAAGGGATTGGGAGATAAGTGCAACAGCAGTTCCCAAGAAGAGTCAGGAGTTAACAGAGTAGTAACAGAAATCGGCAGCTCTATGATAATTTCATCCTACACAGGTTGTTTCTAACTTCTCATGAGCTAAGTGACTAGAGTTACCTTCCTCCCAGTAGCAGCTGGTACCTCTAAAATTCCGCAAAACACATAGCCTGAAAGAATTATTAGAACACAAGTCTTTGCACACATATCAAGTCTTTTTTTTTTATTTTTTTAAACACAATAGAAGATCCTCTAGTGACTGGCAGGGTCTAAGTGGTCAGATTCCTCAAGTTTGGCTTAAACCCTTAATGTACTCCTGCTGTACTCTACAAACTGTGACCTCATCTGTAGGCAAACTGTGAAAGGTGTCTAAGATCAGGGCATCCTGGAAGCACCCTCTGCTCCCAGGGCACATCCACTGCTGTGACACAGCTTCACTGATGAATTACGCACGGTTTCTGGCTTCCCCTTCCCACCTAAGTTGTCAGACTCTGTTCTCTAAACCCAAAGATCTTAATCTCAGAAAAAATTTGCCTAAATAAGGAAAATAATTGCAAAAAAAAAAAAAAAAAAGAGTGGGCAGGGAGGCAGCCTGATCAGTGTAGTAGTAAAAAGTTTCTTTGTTACTAAATACAGTTTGCAACCAATTACAGTTATTCTCCTTTCACTGTGTGAAGAAATTTTCTTACAAAATTGTCAAAATTGGCATAACCAGTAAACATCTTTAAAGGGTTTCTGTACAGAATTGATTTTGATTCTATTTTTACTCAACTATGAGCCACAAAACTGCTCCCCAGAGCTGCAGGCAAATAAATGCCTGTTCACATGGTCATTCCTCCAAGAACAGGACTCGACCTCAGCAGCACAATGCAGCATCCTCACAGCATTTCCATGTAGCAAGAAAAGAGCTTTTTGGCTAATTTAAATGCATCTGAGTAATTCATTAGCGGTTAATAAACTGCTAACACAAAAAGTATTACTCAGCAAGCCTGCTCAACGTTGCAGGAAGTTTCCTTGAGTAAGGCTGAATTGTTTAGTCAACAGATTTCTGCACACAGAAGTTTAAGTTGCAGCTGAGCAAAGCCTGGAGTAGTGTTTTCTTACGAACTGTATCACCAGCGAGGAAACATCTGTGTTCATTTTGTTTATTCAGCAAGCTTTAGAGCATTAGGGATAATAGCAAAGCTTCTTCTCAAGGACTTACTGATGGAATGGCCAAAGGTTTTCGGGTTTGTTTTATTTCCCCTACATACACACAGAGAAGGATAGCTTAAGGAGGTTGATAATCCTGCAAGAAATACTAGGCTTGCAACTAGGTCTATTAATAAGATACTCTTATTTATGTTGATATGTGCAATCCAAAGGATTTAATAAATATCAGTGTTGAATCCTGAAAAATAAAATGCACAGGAGTGAAGCAATACCAGCTGTTTCCACTACTGGCAAGTGGATGCTGGGCTGTGGGAAATGTCACCTTTCATTGACTTTGCCCAGGTTGAGCACAGGTTTTAGGCCACAGATGTGTGCAGCTCACAGAAAAATTATCCTGATTACAGAGGTAGCAGAAAGAAGATAAAACGGGTTTCCTCCACCAACTGCTCCAAAACAGAAACAGCTGCTGAAAAGCGAGCCAGGCACAACCCCAGCCCATAGCACTGGTAACAAAATCTAATCAGTAACTGGTTGCCATCACTGTCCAGACCCAGACCATCCACCCCACTAAATGAAGGTCCATCAGACAGCTGAATCAGGATGGTCTCTTGTGGCAGGAAAGACACCTGCACAACCCACCTGGGTAGGTTAAGGGCTGGCAACTGTTTTGTCAGCCGTCAATTTTAGTTTTGGATCAAACAATCAAACAAATTCAAGACTCTGAAACTGAAACAAAGAGAAGAACTTGTCTGCTTCTGGGAACCCTGCATGGGGTGATGCTGGGCACATGCCTAACACACAGAAGCCGTATGCAACATCCACTTCTTGCACTGTTGTTGCAATAAGAATTTGTCACAACAAAGTACATTTACACCATCTCCTTAAATACAGTAATCCCCAACAGATTGTGGCAAAAAAACACCTTATGGTTTTCTTCAAATGCACCTTCTCTCCTGTATTCCCCAGTGAGTCACTTGTCAAGTTACGAATGCCCTTTAAACCTTCTAACTCCTCTGGCTGACTGTTCTATCCAGGATAGTCTTCCTGTCATTAAAAAAACCAAAACAAACAAAACAAAAACAAAACAAACAAACAAAACAAAACAAAAAACAAGCAGACAAGGCTGTGTGGCAAACGTCACCTCTCAGTGCAGCTTCACTCTGTGTGTTTGCAGTCTGCCAGGAAGTGGTGCACATAACCCAGGTCTATATCCAGTGACTTAGTGCTTCTGTTTGACTAATGGGAAGCAGAGACAACCAGCCCTGTATTTTCCTCAGCCATGAGAAGGCCACACAAGCAGCATTCTGTAAAGCTGGGAGTTGAATCTACATCCAGCTGCTGCCACACCGCCTTAGACACAGCATCTTTCTTCTAGATCCTGAGTTTTATTTTTCATCAAAGTTATTCATACAATTATAGCATCATTCAGGTAGGAAGAGACTCTAAGAGCATTGAGTTCAACTGTTAAAAGCAGCACAGACCAACCATTCAAGCTGACACACTGCACAAGCTGATCTGAATACACCAGTCCTTCAACATAAATGTTTGCAGTTTAACCTGACACTGGCTGATCCCCAGGCAGACAATCACTTATGAGTAATTGGGGTATCTCCTCATGTAGGGATCAATACATTTAAATTAAATTCTCACACAGGTAATCCACTTGAATACAAAGTAAGCATTGTGAACCCATTCAGAATCCCCATGCATTCTTTTCAAAACTGTTCCAAGTCCACCAGTTACACACTTACTGCAGTGTATGACCTCTTAAGGGCAGACTGAGAGAATCAGAGGTAGAGCATAATGCAACATTGATGGATTCAACACACCTGTCGTCAACATAATGTTTACATGCATAATGCAAAACTCAAGGGCAGTCCTCCCACCTGAGCCTCTTTAGTATTTCAGCATGGGATAAAATTATTAACATTGCACAACTTTTACTGAGACCTAACAAGGCCAGCAGAATATGAAGGGTCAAAAAAAACCCCAAACCTGAATTAAAATTTTGTCACTCATAAAACCACTAAAAATGGAAAGTGATTGTTAAATAATTCCACCACTGTCAACAGAAACATGAAGGAATTCAAGTTGTACCCATCCAGTCCCATCAATCTCTCTTCTATGATGGATAATCTCCATTCAGAACACAGAGCAGAAATTAAAAGTTGAAAGGATTGTATATTATTTTGATAGTAAGTTACTGCTTAACAGAAATAATCGTATCACATTTGTATCCGTTTTACAGAAATAATATTTATAAAACCCACTTAAAGAAGCATTGCTATCAAATACTTCCTTTTTTCCTTTTATTTTATCATGGAACACTTTAGGACAACAGCACAGTATTTATTTTAAGACTGTTATCACTTTAACAACTTAAATGAAAATACAATCTTTTGGCAGAGGTGTCTCAAAATAAGTCCTGTACAAAAATCTCTCACACTTCACACTTACACAGGATAATGATCCAGCTCTGAACTAACCCTAAATGTGAAGACTTTCTAAAAGAATTTGCTACTAAAAGAGCACAAACTTGATGAAGTGATGACTTGCCAAGTCCTAGACTCATTTAAACTGCATGCTGCAAAGCAGAATATTTCTAGGCAGCAGTCAAGTCTGGAGAATCCTAGCCTGGGCGACTCTTGCTTACATTGACACTCAGACTCACAAATATTTGACCACCATGGAATACAGGCATGTATGCCTGCCTCTGTGTAAGAAGTGCAGAACTGAGCCCTGAACACGTTCTACCCTTGTAAACAGGAAGATGAGAAACCCAAACCACCAAACCACCAACTCACTAGTGAAGACATGATTCAAACACCTATGGCGTCTCTTTGTTGCTACGAAACTACATCCTAACCGTAGCAACAGAGTTAAACACTTGAGGATACATTTTGCTGTCTGCAGGCAGCGTAAACCAGGTAAATGCTGCAGAAGTGTTTATTTTAAGCAAACAGGAAACAGTCTTTCAAACTGGACAACTACAAGTTAGGAAAAATGCAGCTTAGCAATGACAGCAAGAAAACAAAAACACACCAATTTAGTCAAAGGAGAGACAGTGTTTCACAAGGGAGTTACTGTTTACCAAGTGTGGAACAGAGATCTGAAGTCCACTTACCCACCTCCTAACCAACACAGTCCCAGCTGAGCTACTGAAGTCAATGCCTTAACTCCCAGTGACTTCCAACTAGACCTTGAATCACCCTCTGCAACCACGGAGAAAAGCTCTAGAAACAATAGTGAATTGTTCAAGAAGGCAGAACAAGTTAATACACAGGACTATGTTAAAACTAAGAACAAAGTACAAACTTTTACTAACAAGCAAAACACATAGCACCTTGCTCTTACCTATCAAAGGCTTCAAAGCACTGAAGTGGTTTCTCTAGGTGGCAGAATTTAGATCAAAGCCTGGCTAGGGCTGGTAACTAAACTGGAAACCCAACCCAAAGGCTGAATCCAGGACAGTATGAAATTCAAGGGCTTCTTTTCACTTACCCGTTCCAACTGACACACACTCCACAAACAGAAAGCATCTAGAGGACAGTGCGTGACTGTCAAACACTCGCTGCAAAATTGTAGTGACACTTCAAAAGCAACAAAACACTCCAGTAGTTGTCAAGCTGTCCACATTGTCCAAATATGGAGACCTTGAAGAACCATTTGACCGGCAAGACCCTTTTTTCCCCCCTCCACAATTACACTCATTCATGGGTTCGTAAAATGAGAGTTATTGTAAATTTACATCAGTACAACTATAAAGTGAAAATCTACTGAAGGACTTAAACTACAAAATAACCTATTGATAACATTCTGAAAGCATGAGATCATTGTTCAGTCTGACAGACTGGTGATGGAACTAAAATGGAGAAAACCCAAGCCACTTTAAAGAACTGTGTCAAACTTGGCTGAAATCTAGTAAAGCATTTTTCATTTATATATTTGGTTGTACAAAGGCAAAGGTTTGAGACCAACTTTTCCTAAGAAATAGTCATTAACCACTTACAGACACTTAGCACAGAAGGTCATGCAGTGGCAGCGTGGCCAGTGTAAATGTTTATACTGAATCAGATTAGAAAGGCTCAGAGCAGTATCATCATAGCTACAG
>JAOXXN010000205.1:15766854-15797024 GCA_026770055.1 Myrmophylax atrothorax
CCCAAGCACACACGTGCAGTTTCAAACAGGGCAACACTCCGAGTGTCACTGACTGCAAGGTGTCTCGAAACAAATCAAAATACATCATTGGTAACTTTCAGACAAGTCAGCAGGGAAAGGCTCCTGTCTGTGTGACGCAGGAGCCTTGCCTGGCTGACCTTCCATTCATGTGATTGAACAGTGTCCATTTTTGCCAGCTGAGGTGATGGCAAACTGCTCTTAATGGGTGGAGAGCCCATGGTAGCAAATTTTGACATGCCAGGCTTCTCCAGCGGCTGCACATGCAGCAAATTTGCTGGTCATGCAGTGCAGTGAAGTGAGCTGTTAGAACGAAAAAATGGAAAAGATTTAAAGTGTTCCTCAATATTCTAACAGAGTCTGCACAGCTTGGAAGTCGATGGATCATTTTTATTCCAAACTATGAAATAATGTAGCATTATAAGTACAATCAAGCAGATCTGCTGACAAATAGAAGATAGAAGTGTCCTCCACTTGGGATTAAACATTTTTCTCTTCAAAAGGAAGTTGTGGTCTTAGCACATGGTTTTCCCACGCAGCAGCACATGGTTGCCCCATGCAGCCTTCCCTCGGGCTTGTGGAGGGAAGAGGTGCTCGTGGTGCCAGAAAACAGACCTTGAACAGGTCTGCGAGCTCTGAAGAGCCCCAGACCTCAGGGCCTGATTCTGACCCTGCAAACCTCGCTGGGAAGTGGGAGGCACATTTCAACAGATGCCCTAAAATGGCTGAAAGCCCTAAAAGCAACATTCAAGCCAGGCAGTGCTTTAGGACATGGCAACACTTCTTTCTATAAAAGGAGCACAGCAGTAATTATGAAGAACTTGTGATCCACGCTTCTTAAAATTTTTATGAGCTATTGGAAAATTTCCTCCAGATTTTATGGGACAATTTTTATGCTGGAAAATGTCTGTGGATTTTCCTAATCTCTGTATATAATTACTGTAAGTGATAAGGCAGTGAGGAACAGCAGTGCATGCTCAGTCTTACCTCCTACTGAAAGCCCGTCTGGAGTGAAGATTTGTATCCAAATCACAATAATTTATAGGCCATAAAGATCTGAGTCCTCAGTGTAAAGTCAGCCCTGTGTATGGGTGGGAGCCTCAGCATGAGACACTCCTTCACTGACAGAAAAAGTGGAGCAAGGAGAGGAGCAGGGAAAACATCCTCTTTTCCCTGTATTTAGAGGATCATGTAAAATCTGGAAAGGAGACTGCTGTAGGTATGGCAATAATTTTTAAAACCAAGCTCTGACCAGTGACCACTAACTCTTCAAAACATACTTCTGTGCTAAAGAAAACAGTCAAATAGAAGGAGCATAATTAAACTGATTACTTTTTTCCTGTGCTAATTCAAACTAAAAAGTAAAAAGGGCAAAGCTGAATGTCTTGAGAATTTGAAGATAAAAAAAAACCCTCAGAAACTGAAAAAACCAAACTATACAAATCCAAAGAACAAACTAAAATCAGAAATTACATAAAAGTTAAAGCACTAAAATTGAGTTTTCTTAGTACCACATTCATGAATAATGGCAGCTTGAGTGAGCTATGTTGCCTCAGACAATATTTAATCTGGTTACATAGAAGACAGTTGAGAGAATTATCACTCTGAAAATTCCCAATGTTGTTCATGTTAGGTGAGATGATTAGTATCTAGCACAAAGTATCTAAGAGAAAAAACAAATTTGATTCTTAATATACAACTATCATGTTGGTTGCACTTAACTGTCAAAGAGAGGATGTTTTAAGCAAGGATAATGAATGGAGCTTGGCTAATTTGCTTTAAAATCCTAACAGATAATTGGTTTAAATATTTTTGCCACTGCACAGGTATGTAAACTCAGTGTGGGTGTGTTTGAGAGACAGTGGGTATCAATCTTGGCTACTTAAAATGATGTAAAAAAAGAACCATGCTCTGTTCCATTTTAGTCTGATCTACTTTGCTAGATTTTCCTATCCTGTTATAAAATTGTTTCCTCCTCCTTACAGCAAGATACAGTCTAAAATTGCATCAAGTAACTAGACTTTGTACAAAGAAATAAGTGAAGTTGAGAGCAATGTTAATAGGCAATATCCTTTGCTCTACTTTGCAGAGCTTATGGTCCATCTGGTGAGCAAACACTACAGGCTTATCTGAACTCCAACTCACAGGCTGACTCATTGGTGGTTTAGAAACACAATCTGTAATCAGTGAAAGACTAAGTTATTTCAGAGTGAAGATTTGCAATTTTCTTAAAAACAGTCATGTCCCTATCACATCAAAATTCAGATTTCAGATATGTGTTATCAAGGTGAAGGGGGAAAAGGTGTATCCATGAATGAACTGATTTGTCTAAGAATGGTTACCTCTTATGTACTAAAAAGAAAATCTATGAAGAATACAGAACAGATAGCAAATCTGTGTATATTCCTATGATTTCAAAAAATCCCAGCACTCAAGGAATACAGCTTAGTAACAGAAAAGGTTGGAAATAGGCCACAGTGTTCAATGAGTAATCTGCAGCAGCAGTAGCAATATCTTCTGAGGTTTGAGCTTCTTCCCTGAAGTGACAAATTCTTTTTTTTTCTTTTCCTTCTATCACTAGCCAGAACAGCACACCACTCCTAATCATTTCAGTGAAGTGTTGTGTATATGGAGGACATACACCTTTTCTTTGGGAGGCTGACAGTCTTACTGCTCTATGCATCAAATCTGAAAGGGCAAAATGGGACAGGGAATTATTCCTCAAGAATTTTACCATCTCGGACTACAGGACACTGCTCTGCAACAAGTTCCCAGCTTATTGCTTTTTGTTTTAAAACACTGGTGTGTTGCTGTACTTTAAAGGTTGAGGGAATGTATCTTGATGTATTTGGCAGCAAAGAACCATCATTAACTTTGTGTTCTCCAGTTCAGTCATTTTATGGTTTACATGTATGTTCTGCACCACTGAATTGTACTGTACCACAGATCTTGCCTCTTCCATCTTTTCATAAACAAAACCAAGATTCTTTACATGTATTCATTTTACATCAGGCTACTCTCCAAGTGAGCTACAAAATTCAGGTTCTGTCTTTTGTGCATGGGCAGAACTAAAGTCAATGGAGATGTGATCATTACATGCAAGAAATGCCTTTAGTTCTGGTGGGATTGTAAAAGCTGAGATTCCAGCAAGCCATTCTTAACCCACTCTTGTTCCATTTTGCCACTTTATGCTTCACAAACACAAACTCTGGTGTCAATGAATATGCAAAAGGTGAATTTTTGACACGAACATTTCATTCTGGTAACAGTATTTATAACTCACCATACTTTGTCAGTATAGCCAAAGACAATAAAAGCTGTTCAATTTATATAAAATACATGATACATGTGTGGAATATATACTATGTCTTCCTTCTGAGAGAGAAATTTAGTGCAGGACCTTGGCATATGCTCCACTTCAGGAAGTGGAGGAAAATGGAAGAATTATTCCCTCTACCATCACATTAAAGCATCCCTTTTTCTTTATAATCTCTTAGCATATAAAACCTTTTACTATCAATGAGGGAGAATGGCTGTATATGTACTTTATATACAGCCCTCAGTGTTGTGACAGCTTTTTCTTTCAGCCAGTGGTCGAGGATAATCACTGAAGGATTACCCATCTGTTCTTCCATGTGGCATTCTGTCTTCAGTAAGGAGATACTGCAGTTCACAGCTTCCTGCAGTTCCTTTTTTCTGATGTTCTCTCATTAACTAAAAATTGTTTTATTATCTGTCTGAGTTACTAAGTTGGAAAGTCTGGAAGACTCATGAAGGTGACCTACTTTGCATTATCTAAATTAGAACCAGCCATTGCCTGTTGAAAATAGCACTTTGTTTAGATGTAGAAGGAACTGGTTTCTTTGATTTGGGCTTTCATTCTGGGTTTTGCTTTTTTTTCTGTCTGTCCACTTGATGGAAAAAGACAAGTGTTAGTGATCAGTTACTATTCAGAAAATGTATTAAAGTAAATAAGATAATTTGCTTGTTAGTCAACAAGGAGGCTCTAGGTTCCTTCTCAAGAAGTTATACACAGGGAGATCTCACACTGCTATTACCTCTTCAACTCCAGTCCACCAGATTTGCACAACTGTTGAGGAGACTGCAGCTGGCCCTATACAACACTGAAACTTAGCAAATGGCCACATTCTTGCCTGGAAGCTGAACCAACAAATTTGGTAGATCATTTTGCTAGAAGAACTCTGCTGAAACAGATTCTTATCTCAGATTTACCTGAGCACAGATGGAAAATGCAAAGAAGATCTATAACATTTATTTTTAAGCCCCAAAAGCCCCATGCTGTGAAGAAGAAGGTATATTATGCATTTCATGCATTAGTCTCTCCTTTGTGCTGCACATAATTGGCAGAGCTTTTCAGCGAAAAAACTATCTGGCCAAATTCTCAGAGCTTCATGCTCTGCAAAAATCTGTCTTAAGTTAATCTATATTAGGAGTAATATTCAAGTTGACTGTACTCATATGAAAAATGTATTAAAAAGCTCTAGAAGATACAATCTGCTATTTTTTGCCTGACTTTGTTCCCTGCTGTTGTTGGTCTCTCAAGGGATTTCTTGCAGAGTGGTTAAGTGATCTATATTGGGGTTTCAAAAGCAAAGATAATAGGAGCTCTATTCATGGGTTAAACACTTAGCTGCTTTAATACAAGATGTGTAGGAGCAGCCCCTAATGACATTCAAATCTTGTTATTGCTGTGCTTCAGTATAGGATGTACTTGGGTTTGTGGCTGCAAGAAGCAATTGTCAGAGATGACTGTAAATCCTGGACAGCAAATAAATCCCAGAGCACATAGAAATAATGCCTGAGTTTGCTCTTACAGCAGCATGTATCTTTGGACTTCACTGAGCTCACTCCTGGCTTACACCAATGCAAGTGAGAGACTGAAATCAGTAGCTTTCCCTGTACCTACCACCGTGGCCGACACGAGGGGGAACAGCTCTTAGCTTCATACTGGTGTAAAATTTCTAACCTTTCCTTTGCAAAAGTCTGCTGCCTATTCTTAATATCTTGGCTTTCGAGCACTAAAAACAGTATTGTGGGCAAGGTCTAAGCCTTCAGTATTTCTGAATCTCCCATCCAACTTACTTTTCTTATGTCTTCCAAAGTTTGCTAGCACCTCCCTAGCCTCCACCCACTCCAAAGTAGCAAAGTTGCTAATATTGTGTAGAAAATTCAAGCTTTCTCCCAAAGAAATACAGATTCTAGCTGAACACACATTTAGTAATTTCACTGCTCTCTGTGACTCTGAAACTGTATGAACTGTCTTTGCCACAAGGGAAAGTTGTAATAGACATAGATCCAGAGGCATATCTCACCAGGCTTGGTTTTACTCATTAGTCCATCAAAGATGTTAAACACAAATATTAGAACCCTAAGCAAAACATAAAAGAAGGAGCTGTTTGAAAGCCAGACTCATATTTGTACCACAAAGGTTTGATAGATTGATGGATTAAGAGGTCTATTGATACTAATGCCATTTGTTTCACACAAAGAGTAAGAGATTAGGAAAAAAAACCCTAAGACTAGGTGAGGAACCACTGGTTGATTAGATCATATTTTAAAGATTATTGCTAATTAAGGCCAAAGTATTTAGAGGCACACAAGTGAATGGTGTCCAAATGCCCAGAATTTCAATGGCCATTGAATGCACATAGCCAATATAAGTCTGATTGAAGGCAATGATGTAAATTTGCTTCATAAGCAATGCTAACATGGTGTATGGCATGGAAACATAAGCCCTTGTTAGCCAGATACCATAGTTTTGGTAGTCTGAATGTCAGAATAACCTGCTGGATGACCATGAGCATTTTCTTAGTTTCACCTGCTACAGTAGCAAGTGTTGTAGGTATCAGAATAACCTTCAGAAAGGTTATACCACCCAAATCCACTGTAATCACTGCAATGCTTAAGCAACCTCAAGTACTACCTGATGTGATGATGATGAAATGAATCATTGTGCCATGAGCTCTGAAATGCAGAGGAAGCATTCCAAAGGCACGAGCACAAGATGTAATGGATACTTGCAGTTCAAATATTTCTGAAATTCATAATACTGCATTTCTATCAAATTTTTAATGTTTGTTTCACATTTCCATTATTATAACTCTCTTGAATTATGATTTATTTATTTGGCAAGTCTGTCATTGTAAACAAAATGTATCACTACAAATTAAAGATGAAACCTGACACCATATAGATTTTGAATTTGGTAGGGATCACAGTCATTACTATCAGCTCAACAATAGGTTCTGAAACCATTTTTGCTGTGCATAGTGCAGTCAAAAGAACAGTTTTAAAGTCTTCTTCCTATCTCTTCCACACTTCCACTTTTCAAATTCAATGTTTTTATTCAAATAGCAAAGTTATCTCCTTACAAACAATAGATTGAGATTCATTTGGGAACAGTTATGATGCCTTTAAATAATCTGGTATAATTAGTCTTTAATATCGCATGACTGAGATGAAATCACTGAGTTTATCATAGGCTAAGAGCACACGTAGGATAAGTTAATGTAGTTCAGCTGATGCACAGTAAGTTTCAAGGTGCAAGGAAAAGTTATGCTGGACTAAACTCAGGTGTAAATTTCCATTGCTATTTATAAGACTGTAATTTCTGGGGGAATATCAGGATCTTCTGTTTAAGTAAACTGAAGAGGTCAGCATGAATAGAGAGCTGAGACTGAGAAAAGATTCATGCACAAAACATGTCCCCTCAGAAGGTACAGCCAGAGGCACACACTGCTGGGCTGGGGACTGGGCTGGAGGGACTTCATCTCCCTGTCTGGCTGTGGGAGAGTTCATCCGTGCCAGCCACTCGTCACCACTCCCTGGTGGACATAACTCTAATGAAAACATTTACAGGAACACTCCTATGGTGCTTCAAGCAAATTTGTCTGAAATAGCTCAGACTATCCATTTATAAACTTTAAACTTGCCCAGCAGGCTCTGTCTGAAGCCTATTAGACAGCACTCTCTCAAACAGCTCTCCTTCAGAGCAGTAGTCAAGATTATTTGAGGATGGTAACCTTGTCCTCTGTCACAGCTGGACTGGAGAGGAAGTGGAAAGCAGAGAAAAGAGCGACCCCTCCCTGGATTTCTGAATAATTGTGCAAAAGGGCTAAAAAAGCCCTTAGTCTTTACTACAGAGAAATGAAAATGGGTGCCCTGAACAAGGAGGAACCCTTCTAGCTGTGCTGCTGTTTCTCTCAAATTGCCATTTGGTTCCTCTTCTGGACTAATCTGTGAAATATTGTAATTGACCAAGCACAAGTGTCACAGGAACTACTAAAACCCTTCTGGAGGAAAACCCCCTGCACTCTACACCGTCTCTTGCTAAAAGCCAGTGAGGAAACTCTTTATCCAAGTCCTTAACCCAGCATGAAGTAACATTGGAGATAGTAAATCCTCTGACACAGCCTATCTATGCTGTGTCATAGGAAATAAAAAAAGATAAATGAAAATATGTATTATGCATCTTGGACAAAATATTAGTAGATATGCTTATGGCCTTCAAATATACATAATGCTGCTGCAAAAAGAGAAAGGCAATAAATTGTTCTGAGTCCAATTGCAACAAGAAAAGATTTAGAAAGACATTAAGAAAACTTTCTAAGCACTGATATTGTCATTTGGGAAAATTTTGAAATCTCCAAAAAACAGGTTACATGAACAAGCTGTCAGGAATGGCTTAAGAATTTCCCTGATGTCAAAATGAATTTTCAGGATCCCTTCCCACCCAATATGCTATGACTGTACAGAATATACTACCAGGTGAACAAAAGGGACAGGAGACCTGCCAATTCCACATAGAAACACAGATGAATTCCATGTTTCCTTTCTGAAAATTGTATGATGTTAGAAAAATATACACAGTCATATATATTAATAAATGGCATTATTTTACTGAAAGGATACAAAGAAACAATTGCAATCAGAAGGTCCAAGTCATGGTGTAAGAAGTGTATTTATTAATCTGTTTATCAGAAAAAGGAGACATGAATTCAGTGTTTCTGAAAGGCTGCAGCACTCACCAAGTGCGTGCTGCATTTCCCACACCAGTGGGCAATGGCAGCATGAGATCCTGCAATACTAGTGAGCTTCAGCCAAGGTAGGCAGCTCTTTTGGGTACTTTATTTCAGGTCTGACTTAGCCTTTAGTTGCCTGAGCTCACTCCTTTGGCTGACAGTTGCTCTTTTGCACACAGATCCCTGGCTGTCCTGTGCACGTTGTGTGCACTGCAACTGTGGGACCAGGATTGCTCATCTCCTTCTGAATTCATGGTGAGCACAACCATTAGAACAAACAGCTAAATACAGCTTTTGGCCGCCAAATCTCAGTTTCATTGCTGTCAGAACACCAGTTATCATGGTTGGGCTATAATTTTCAGGCTGGTAAAACCTCAATTGTCATGTTTGGATTTTCTTTAACACTTATTATAAATGCCCAAATTTGATTTGTGTAGAATGAAATGACTTGTAGTGGCTCAGGAATTTGGCAAAGAGCTTCACATATTTCACTGAAATTCTGTTTGGCCTAGAGAGGCGTTACAATTGTAGATGAAGAATGTGCTTTTTTATGTGGAAGTAATTTGTAATAGAATGTTCCAAAATAATTCTGTATAAAAGATGAACTAAAACAAAAGAAACCCAATCTTTGCCACTCTACCACAGGAATTATTTCAGATTGAGCAAATGCAACTGGAAGTGTCTGATTTGAAGCTTTTTGCAAAATACTTCAAATGGGTGAAAGCAGGGCAAGGAAGCAATCCCATTGCCTTGAGCAGGAGGCTGAGAGGTGAGCCACGTATGGTTCCCTTCAGTAATCCTTGGAGCTTTGTGGGATCCTTACCTAGTGTTAGGAAGCAGAAACAGTTGTGTACATCATAACTAGTAAATTACAGTAAAAGCTCTTTGAGGAACAACAGAAAGGAGAAGACTGCTGAAATCTGCTTCCTTTAAGCAGGACAATTTGGATTATTTGGAGGCATCTGAACATCTGGAAAGGTCTGGGAAGAATCTTAAAATTTCATTATCTCTAAAAAAAATAGATAAAATTGTCCTCTTTTTGAGTTATATAATTTGGATCTATATTTACACATGATTGCACCCTTGGACTAAGGAAATATATATGTGTGAGGTCTTATTTTTACATTCAATTTTGGTGTTTTGGTAAATGCAAATGATGGAAGAAGTTGACGTGAATAAACTGGCACCAGTTTACAAGTGACCTCATTGCAAAGAAAGAGATATTTGAGATTATTCATGACCTTAATACAGGGAAGGTTCCTAGTGTTAGGTAAGTCATGTCATATATCAGAAATGGTTTCAATTCTAGGCTGAGAAACTATGAGCTCTTGAAGGAGACAAGGAACAAATGTAATACTTGAGCATGTTTACTGTAAAATGGAGGGCTATTTTATCTCAATCAAATAAACCAACAAGTGGACTGCAAATCTGATATTGAAATAAATCCAATTTACTTTCATGTAATTGCTTATTTGATTCTCAAGTATGACATGAAGTTAGAAAACAAATTGATATTCTGTCACTTCTGTTTCAGTAAACTTAACTCAAACAATTTGCCCTTTAGGTGCATCTTGGATGGAACGGTACTTTATCTTCATCCCAAGGAAATCAGTGTATTAAATTTGTTTGAAAAATTATTATCCAAACCATGACTCCTTTTCAGACAGTGTTTGAACGGCATACTAAAAAGGCCAAATTTCCCCCGAGAGCCAGCACAAGCACAGACAAGATAAATACTGTGGTATATCCTCCCTTTGCAAGAAAATGTCTCAGCACCAAAGGTACAATATAAGCTCAGCTGAACTCAGTAGACACAGAAACTGTGGAAGTCTTGTAGGCATAGGCCATCTTCCTCATGGCCAAAACAAAGACAGTTTTAAATCTTGATGTGCCTCAGCATTTAAAGAATAAGTTATATAGACTCTATACTATCTCAGCCATGGTCCCAGCACCAGAATCTCCAGTGGGCGAAGTTAAGAAATTGGAAGGTGTTAACACAAAGCCAAAGGAATAATGAAGGGGCAGGAGGAACACCCTTTCTGCTGAAAAGTTCCAGAGGTTGAAAATATTTGCTCAAATAAAAAGAGAATTAAAAAAAAAAAAGACAAGGCTAGGTTGTTTAGCACAGCTGAGGTCAGCACAGTGGGCATGGTAAGGAAAGACTGGCAGCAGTGATCGAAACAGCCAATACAGGGTTTAAGAAAAAAAAATCCCCTTAAAAGGTCCAAGACATAATTAATACAGGCCTGTGCAAGCTGAGAGAAGATTACAAAAATGGTCCCTGTGATTATTTTCTTTTTTCATTTATGAACTTAGGAAAAAGGTTGTTCTAGACCGATTACCATTTTTAGTGGTAGGTTCTACATTTATATTCTGTATGCAATAACCGTAACTACCACTAAAATATTTAGATTTGATGTAATATGTCCTGTTTCCCCTGCTATGGTACTCATGACCCTTGAGATAATAAACAACATTAGTTTTCTAGGCTTGTCAAGACATGTCTCTAGGAGGTTCTGTGGATAACATCCAGATAACCCTTCCTTCAGTAGGAATTGTAATGCCATATTCTTTGCTGACAGGGTCATTTCATCAAGATTTTACTGTGGTTCTGCATTTTATGTTTTATATTCTGTGTTCTTCTGGAACATATTTGCCTCTAAATAAATTTAGCATATTACAGGCAGAGGGAGGACAGGATACTTTTCTAGGCAAAATATTTGCAGACCAAGAGGCTGACAGAAAGCACCAGAAGCAGCTTTAATTGAGTAATTAAGTGTATAGAGTAATACAAGCCAGTTAAAACTCCTGTTTTGCTGTGCCAGATATGATGTCAGGTCAGGAGGCAGCACTCATTTAAACTGATTCTGGCTGCCGAGGTCAGCACGTCTGCAGAGCAGTGTAATAGCAGATGTGGTTGGAGACAAAATAGATGCACCTGATCCAGTGATTGCTCGGCTTCCTACACATTTTCATAACAAACCTCCTCTTTGAGCTGCTAATAAGTCACTGTCATATTTCAGGCTGAAACTCCTCAGGCTTGTAAGCTCTAAATGAACATTAAGCTGGAGTTCATGCCAGAAGAACATCCAGGCTTGCAGCTGAAAACGGGCATTGATCAGTCAAGGGTACAAAACACAGAGAGCAGAATGCTGTTACTATAGTGAGCACTGCAAAAATCAATGCGTTTGCAATGGGAATCAATCTATTGAGGCTGGTAGGTAGTGAGGAGCCCTTGGGTTGTGGTTACAGTCCCTGCTGTGGGAACTGGGGGCAATTTACTGAGCTATGTCACAGTCACAGGGTTTGTGCTGGTGTGAGAGTCCTTCCCAGGACTTGACCATTAAAGGTCACTGGGTGTAAATCAGCTGTTGTCTCCAGCCCAATCAATCCAGTTTCTGCCACAAGGATTTTGAACACAGTAAGGAGCTTCCCCGAGAGCAGAAAGGCACAGGTGGGGCAGAGGCAAAAGGAATCATGGAGAAATGTGCTGGAGGGACAAAGTGATTGGGATGGAGATTAGAAGACTCAGAGGCTGGTGTGAGTTTGGTGAAATGACCACATTTTTTGTGTGTTTAAGCAGAATTCTTCTGTTCAGAGCTCAACTGAAAAATCTTACATCAGCATAACTCCAGAACAGAACCATATCTTCAGTCCCAGTATGTAGTCATGTTTTCCTACTTTTTTGAAATTGTGCAATAAATACCTGTCCTGATTTGCATCTCATGCAGCGTATTAAATTTTTAATTTTTCTCCTGTGCTCCTTATAGCTCTTTCATCCCCACTGTCATTATGTTAATGATATAGTGAAACAACATTATTTTAAAGCTCTTATTTTCTGTCTGGTTCAAAAAAATCAGATGAAAAGCCTACAATCTGGTTTCTGCCCCAAAAGTAGAGTATTATTGGCCTGCCCTGCAGCACATGGACTAGGAACAAAGGAGAAGTCACAAACCTGGGTATCAGGAACTCACTTAAAATAGGAGGGGAGAGACAACACAAACTCCACAAAAAAACAAAACATCTGAAGGAAGAAATGCAATAAAAATTGGGTAAAATTATCCCTTGAGTAATGCTGGATGAAATCCAGACTAAAATCACTGAACAGTGAAGCTATTCCAATTTATGCCGCAGTAACATCAAAATAGTTCCTTCTCTATAAACATCCTTTAATTCTTTCTGGAAAATGGAAGAGTACCACATGTGACAAGTGTTCTTAAGTGGCATGCTGAGCACCAAATGTGAACTATAATTCACAATTCATGCTCAATTAATCATAATGTATAAGGAATGGCTCTGTTAATGCTTCTGCTAACTACCTAACCTATTTGAGAGGTGCAGCCAAAATTTCGGCTCTTGTGACTTGCTGTTGTTAGTGACAGACTACATGTACCCTGGCAGCTGTCAAAGACAACAGCCTGCCCTCAATGAAGAGAAAAAATGATTCTCAGTATTGCAGGAGGCTAAAAAAAGCTTTGAAGGAGAAGCAGAAATGAAAGTACATGAGGGTGGAGAACATTATCTTTTCTTATGTAAATCCCACTGAAAAAGCAGCAGAAGGAACCCTGTGTAATCCAAGCCCTGGGTCAAACTAAGATTTGGAACAAACTTCACTTAGCAAATGAGCAATTCCCAAGTGATACAACTGAAAAAGGAGAGGTCTTGTGTCTCCAGATATTGTTCCAGATTTATTTTTACATGACAGCCAGGGAGCAAATCCTGTTGATTTAGGGGAAGGAGCTCTACTTTCATGCATTACTATTTTTTTTAATCACAAGGAGGGGTTAAAACCAGACTGGCTCATTGCTCTGCTCAATTCAGATTCTGACAGAGAAAACTGATTGGAATCATTAAGGCCACACACCCAGTTGATGGACCTGGAATCATCCTCTCTGCCCTAGGACATGTTTGTGGATATTAGAAAGCTGAACTTCATGGTTCACCATTTCTCAGCTGCATAAGCTGGCAAGAAGAGTGGTAACTTAATGAATCCTTGAAATTCTCTGACCCAGTTTATGTCAGGAACTCACCACAGATACATGGAGATATTTTAGAGCTGCCCAGCACATTATCAGATAAATTTTTATGACAGAAAATGTATAAAAATACCATAAGGAGAGAGGGGAACTATATGCCAAACTTTCTGATGTGTTCTACCCACAAAATTTGCTTTTTCATCCCTGTCACTTGAAATTTAGGAACAATATGGAACATCTTTTTCTGACTTCTTGATATTTTATTCCAAAAGTCTCCTGCAGCCTTCAGTATTTCCAGCCAACTAACTAACTGTATCCCAACCTGTCATCACTAGACTTTGGGGTGTTTTCTTTTTCCTCCCTCTCCACCTTCTCATTTTTTACAGCTATTTTCCATCTCAAACCAGGAAAACCTGCCATGGAAAATTGAGATCAGCGCTAGAGCACCGCTCTCGGAAAATCTCCTGGAAAATTATTAAAAGAGGTAAGACTTTTCTCTCTTGAATGCCGGTTCCCAGCCGTTATGAACGTCGGGAGAGTATGAAGAGGCGGAACCCTTCGGGGTGGGGACACGATTATGAGCGGGCAGCCCTCCCGCCTGTTGTTTAGGCAGCGGCCAACAGGTGTGGGGGGAAAAAGGGTGCTGAGGAAAGGCGAGGGCAGCGCCCGGTTCACACCACGCGCGGGCGCGGCGGACCGGAGGGGCGGGCGGTGCCCACCTCATCCCACCTGACGCATCTGAGCCCACCTGATCGCACCTGATCCACCCACGGCTCCCGCGGGAGTCCCCACGCCGCCGCCCTCGCCCGCCGCCAGGTGGCGCCGCAGCCCCGACTTCGGGACCGGGATGGGGATCAGGATCGGGATCAGGATCAGGATCGGGTTCCAGGCAGCCGCTCAGGGCCGGCAGCCCGGCAGGGAACGGCACCCTCTGCCTGCGCGGGCGCTTCTGCCAGAAACGGGCGCCGTTCGCCACTGCCGGGACCGTTCTGCTCCCGAAGGAAGGCGAAGGGGCCGACGCAGCGGGAAGAGGAAGCGAGTGGGAACCGGCCCGACACCGGAGATGTTTAACCATCAGCAAAGCCTCTGTCGCTGCGCGGGGCACCCAGCTCGGGACTGCGTTCACCAGCCTGGGAGGGGTGGCGAGGGAACACGAGGAAGCCAACTTGCGTTTAAATTTTGGCTTGAAAAGGACAGAAATAATTTCTTTTCGTGCTGCAATTTTGGTAGATGCCATGGCCACCTTACTGAGCACTGCTGAGCCAGGTGCTGCCCAGGCTAATGGGATTTCTGTGCAGCGGTGGCGAGAGCACACACGGCATGGACAGATCTGTAACCCCAGGGACAGAAAGTCACTGTTACATTTTTCTTCTGTCCAACGAAGTGCTCACAACAGCCTGACCCTGAAAAAACACCCATGCATGAGTAAGTTTACTCAAATTCACAGTCTCCCAAAATCCAATTAAACAACCAAAAAGCATAAAGTTACTCATGTATGCAAGGATACAGACAGCTGAGTCCAACATTTCTTTTGGTCTGATTCCAGTTACACTAACCATTCCTTGTCTGTATTTCACTTCTCAGCTCTACAATTAAAAGTTAAATTCAACTATCCTATTCCTAATGGACCCTAATGAAACTTTTATAGGTCTTTAAATACATAATGTCTCCACTACTTGTGTCTATTTTCTATCACATCTCCCATGGATTCTATGGGGAAAGCACAAAGCAATGAATTACATATTCAGGATTTTGTGCCAATCTCAGTAGTTGTTACCATGCTCAGAATAAAAAGAATATATCTATTTGATAATTGATTACACTCTAATTGCATTCATCTGGGAAAAACAGATAGCACTAAGGGGCAAACAGGGGTCAACAATATTAATATAGTTGATCACCAATCTTGCATATACAAGTACCAATTAGTTAAGCAGAGTTAAACAGAGTCAGTGATAATTTGCATGAGGAATTCTGAATGTAGAGATAAATTAAACACATGGACAGTAAGAGAGGTGAAGCTACAACATAATCTGAACTAGTGATGCATTTTCTTTTTTTCAGGTTGCATTTAAGGGCCTGTCATCAAAGGAATATCAGATTACATATAAGGCTTCTCTGTACTGGGGAAGTTTTGCTCACCTCCAGGCTATTTCCCCCTTGTGGTTCCAGGAGGGATATAAGACTTTAAGTGCTGGGAAGAGGAACAGAGTGGCAGTTGCAGGTGGCAGTTGTGCCTATACCACTCCATGCTGGTATTCCTATACAAGCCCTGCACATGGCTGAGCAGTCACATCTTTGACTCCAGTGAGATGACCAGATCATGCTGAGCATTAAACACATGCAAAGCTGTTTTATGGGATTAGAGCTTATGAAGAACAGATGGAGGCTGTAGCAGTTTGGTACTTCTTTTATATATCAGGCAGTAAAGAAAGCAAACGAGACATAATGTTGAAAAGGAGGGGCGCCTGGGCTGCTCAGAAGCCTCTCTACTGTTTTGCAGGAAGTTCATGATGCTGCACACCCAGATACCAGGTGATGGGGATGAGCAACTGCAGGGAAATGGCACTCCTTGGTCGTTTTTCTGTATGGCTGCTTTCTGATGTGTGCAAACAGTAACAACAGAATGTTTTCTGTGGGGTCCAGAGCTGTGGCTGCAGCAGCAGGTTAACTCCTGGAGGAATGGGAGCACTGATGCCACCACTGCAGCTGATCTGTGCACACAACACATTTCTGCAAAGAGCTTCCCTCCACATCTGGGAGTCCAGCAGTGCTATATTAATATATGTAAACAAAATGGAAAACCAGGCCCATTCACTCTTGTATAATGACATACAGATGGTGCAGTGTAACTTGGCCTAGAGACAGCCGGGGACTGGGTGGCTGCTCGGGAAAGGCAGTTGGGCCATCCACAAGTAGAGGGGAACTGCTGCTGAAACTTTATTACTCAAGGGTGGGGCCCTGGTCTTTCATCTCATAGTGAGGAAAAATACATGGAAACAAGCCTTGACTGCTGCTGTTTCGTGGGATATTGCACTAAACCACAAAGAGGTAAATTTTGGGCTGCTATTTTGGGAGTTCTTATTAATCTTCAATGCAGCAGAGCTTTTCCAAAGCCCTTAGCTCAGCAGCAATGACACAAGTGAGTGGAGTCTTTCATGGGTTTGATAGTAGAGTTCACCCAGGACTCCTTGGCTTGTGCCTACAGTATCTGGGAGTCACACATGAACCCCATCCAAGAACAGTATAAAAATCACTGCTGACGATCATGTGCATTCAAGCACATTGACACTCAGTTAAGAAACAACAGCTTAACACAGCAAATAAAAGCATGAGATTTGTGACCCCTGATCTAACACTTTCTAAGCTGAAACACCTATGACTGTATTTCAGCATATAAAGTCCAAATGGGCAAGCATTCCTTATGGAAGACAACAGTCCCAGGCATTCACACAGCACAGGACTTCCAGGGCTGCTGGATTCAGAGTGCTCAGCTCTGCCTTCAGCCTGACCAGGCTGGCCCTTCCACCCACCTTCCAATCAGGTGTTCTCCTCAGGCACTGCCAGGATAGTGGAGGAGACAAATCATCAGAAATGAGCCTTACGGCATGCACAGAGAGCACCATGCTCAGCTACTGAAGTGCAGGTTCTGCTCTGGCATGTTCATGTTGCCATTTAGTCCTTATGGACTGATGCCTTCTCTCGTGAGACTTGCAGCTAGTTCAGCACTACTTTCATCTTTCCCTTTGCTGATACGCAGTAGATGAAACTACTGCCCACCCTGCTACAAGGACTTCATACAGTGTTGAGTAGTTCTGTACAATTTTGTTATCACTTGAACTACTGCTCTCAAAACTGAAAAGCATTTGCCACTCAGATGGAGGGTGGAAGCCAAACTTCTTGGCCAGGGTGAAGAACTATTACATATTTACTATTCAAAGTGCATTATTTTAAACTCAGTTATGTTTGAAGGTACAAACTGTACCATTATCTGTAATGAAATTTCTAGACCTCATAAAGACTCTGGGACTCCTTCATGGTCATCAGATAAAAAAAAGAATGTGCAGGAAGTCTCAGTCATTTAACAACAATGAGGGCCCTGTTCTCTTTGACACATTGGGGAAAGGACAATCTCTCATTAAGGCCCCCATCTACAGTCCAGGGAATGAAGAACAGCTTGTCCAGCATGAGGCTGGGATCAGGCCCTGGCAGAATATCCAAAATCCAGCTGCTAATGCACTGTGAGAATCCAAGTATGCCTTGCCGGTGGGATCATAACTGGAATTGATTATAGACACAGCCACAGCCACGTACATCCCAGATCCTCCAGATCATTATTCTCACACAATTGTTCTAACCTTGAAGATAACTTGAGCTCTCTTGTCAGCCATCTGCCTTACAATAAGTCGGCATCCTTATGTATTCTCTCCGCCAAAAGGCAACTTTTAAAATGCTATTAAAAAAAACTGTGTACAAATTAAACAGTCAACACATTTTACTGCTGCTCAGTAACTAAAATGCTTTCACTGTGCTATGCAATCTATAACTGCTGAAATTACTTTCATATGTGTTTATAAGTCTTCCTATATTTTCTTCTCATTACTCCAAATACATTTTAAAAGCTTGTTAAGATAGATTTGTTGGTGTTTTGTATCTAGCTGACTGTGCATGTTAAAAGCTTTGACTATGACTTTCCTAACTTGAAACACAGTTTTTCATGCTGCTTGTTAAAACACATATCATTCCAACCATGTACATTAATTGGCTTGTCTAGGGAAACAGGACTCAGTTTATGAAGTCTGTCATCCTGCTTTGTAGCTTAATTATAAAATAAAATTATTTTCCTTCCCCCCAGCCAGACTATTTGCTCTGGTTTTTTTTCTTCCTCATGCTGCAGTTTAAATTCCAGGGCTGAGTAACTGATCCACTGGGTCCTACTTCAGTGGCTGCTCCCAGGGCTGGTGGTTAACATAGAATTTCTCAGCGAATACGCTGTGAGGGTCCTAAACTGCACTTGTAAGCATGTGAGGCTGAGAGGTGCTGAGAGAGAATCACTTTTAAGCTAAAGGCTGCCATTTATAATAGAGGGAAAGGACTATTTAAGTTATTGCATGCTGACTTGTGATGTTTAATCTACACCCAGTAGCTCTATAGCACAGCAGGGGCTGCCACATACCCAGTAAACAAGAAACCTCAAACATGATTTCTAGGTAGAAAGAAACAACAAATGTGTAGAAAACAGACGTAGTAGCTCTTGCCAGAGCCCGCCCTCAGTGACAGGATGACATCAAACTCCTTTGAGAAAAACGCTCTGAATAAAGCACCACTATTGAAGATACTTTTCTTAACTTCACTGGAATTAGCCCTATAGGTTTTCTTTTCCAATAGGAGAGTCCTTACTCAGTGGTTGATATCATAGCCAGAAGCCAAGAGCAGCCCAAATTAAATTGTCCAGGAGTGAACTCAGGTGTCTCACTGTGAACCATGATGCTGAGGGATAAAATCATGGGTCCGCAGCTGTAGCCACAGCAGAACTCCCACTGACTCCAGAGGCACCAGAAAATCCCCCATAGAAGAAACAAAAAGGTCTTATTTCTACTAACTGAAACTTAATGTCCTGAAGAAGGAATTTCCAAAAATACCCAGAACTACAAAATGTCTCAATGAAAATTAACTTCCTTTGTTACACCATGCTGCTCATGGTCCAAATCCTCAACTCTATTCAGCAAGGCCAAGCTCCTCAAACTTCTTCTCCACTAAAAGAACCCACTGGGTAGGTTGTGTTTAAGGCAACTCTTCAGCTGTGGAACAGTGGAAAACAGCAGGAAACTGGAGTATTAGAAAGCATTTACCACACCCAGGTAGTCTAGTTCTTCCTTTGAAGGAAGAACTGACACAGAGTACTGCACATTTTAGAGGTCTGATCCTGTAACAAGTCTTCTGAATCAGGAGCCAGAAACTTGACTCAGAGCCACAATAATTTCAGATAGAAATCAGAATTATCAAACTTCACATCACATCCTATTGCAAACTTTCCTTGTTGTCACACAAAACCTAATTTCACTTTACAAAGAGATCAATCTTGACCAAGATATACATCTGCCAGCAAGCAGCTCCTCTGTAACATTATTCAGGTCAAAATGCTTACTTTAAGAAAGGCATCAGGATCCTCAAAGTTCTCCCTTCTGACTGAACCAGCCCACTCCCTCCCACGATGGCAGGAAGACCATATGTGCCAAGAGTTATTGGCATAATCTGTAACTAGGCATCCTGCTAGTGATTTAGGAAATCTGTTAATGGGAAATTAATTGGAATCAGGATCAGCCAATTGCACAGATTTTCCCCTTGATTAACACACCCACTTGTCGACAGGATGAATTACAAGTTGTGCCATTCACTGATGTAGCTGAGCCCCAGGGAACTTGTTGGTGAACTCACAGTGTGGTGGCATTTAACGTGTCCAAGAATTGGCCCATGCTGGGAGGGTTTGCAAAGCTGGAGGTACCACAGCAGTAACTGAGCAGAGAGAGTGGAGTTCCGTCCTTCACAGCCCCTGCCTGAGGGCTGCAGCCGATAGCTCTGCTTTGCTTCGCTTCAAAGTTTTGAAGATGAGAATGACAGTGTAGTGGCACCAACATGGTGACTGGCTATGAGCTGGACAACTGCAGCACCTGGACTAGAATTAAGAGAGCAGCAAGTGGGGAAAGGTGAGCTCAGTGAAGCCTGGCAGAGCATATGGTGCCTCGCTGCTCTGGCCTCTTCAGGGCTGATTGCTGTGAAACCTCCATGCCTGGCTTTGCCAGCACTTGTGCTGTCAGAGACACCCTGAAGGTAGTACAGCCGCACTGGCTTTGCTCTTTTTGCCCCACTTTTCCCCTTTTCCTTCTTCTTTCCCCTCCCTGTAAGCAGCAAGTTTATTGCTATGGTATTTCTTCCATGATCATGGCTGAGGTTCAATCTTTCTCTTTCTTACATTTGTAACTTAAGAAACCTCCTGGTGAAGCCACAGAACTCAGACTAGTGCAAGGCAAATGTGGAGTCAAACTGGGTCAAGTGCCCAGCAGTGCTAAGGGCGCTCAGCCTCTGGGAGCACTCAGCACCCCTGGCTCTCTCCTCTCTCCCCCTACGTCTTTGAACAGCCTGAAAATACCCACAGCAAACACCAGTGGGTACATGGATATTCATTTCTTCAGTGCCATGAGTATTTCCAAATTATTTCTGCATAAAACCCAGATGGGGTTGCCACAAGCATCCAGACTTTGCCTAATGCTACCTCACGACAGGGAGAGCATGTCTAGCAGCGATAGGTTGCAGTTGGCCATGTAACTTAAGGCAGGCTGTTTTCATTGAGCTCAGTGTTTTACAATTCCACATTAAATACAGGGAATGCTAATGAGACAGCCCTGTAGCTGCTTGGGTGGTCTGTAACACGGAATGACAGGTCCCCAAGGAGGGGATCAGACTCTCTCCTAATGCAACAAGGCTGTCTGTGTGATCTCTGTGGCTCTTCTGACATGCTTCCCCTGCTGCCTTTTGAGGAAGGACAGTCTTTTATCTCAGGTAAGGGGCAATGGGTTGGCAGAAGCTGATGATCAGCTTTGGTTTCAAAGGAAAGGGAATGAGTTGCAAATTACCTGCTGTCAGTAGAAGGCCAAACCACAGCAGAAGGCAGAGTCCTGTGGCTGTGCAGGGTGCTGGAAACAAGATGCGTGTTAAAAGGGGAACAGAGAGCTTGAAGGGTACTGAGTCTTTTGAGGCAGAAAAGATTTTGCAGAAGACATGTCTGCATAAGTAACATCTTTATAAACAGGGATTTATGGAGATGAGAAATTGCTCCTCAAGATTTGAGAAAATGAAGATTTACTGCTTTAAGTAAAAGGGAAAGAGATGCCAGGCTGTGCCCTTACCTTGCAGGAAAAACATTACCACTGAGGTTTTGATGAATAGCTGTAAAGAAGGCTGAGTAGGCTCTGCTCAGACTCAAAGACAGATTGAACCTGAGTTTGCTTACGGCAGAACATGATCAACCTCTGCCTACCATAAGAGAGCAGCTGGGTTATTTTGTCTGTCCTGGTTCTTCTGTGATGCCCAGGGTATCCCACAGCAGTGTGTGCCTTCCCAGCCCCCAAAGCAGCCTGGCCACACACGGGGCACGGGGCTGTGCAGGATTTGAGCACTGAGAATGCCCCAGTGCCCAGTTTCATGGGACTGGGATACCGGGGAAGCACTGAAGTTCTTTGCTCTCAGGTATAACAGGAGTTGCTAAAACATGAGACAAAGCAGGACAGTGTGGTAAAGCTACTGATGACCTGCAGTCAGTCTCAGCAGCGTTTGCCAAAAGGGGTGAGCAGAGAACAGATACCAAATCCATCCTCAGAGCCCAGTGCCACCCGACTGGGCACACAGCACTGAGGCACATCACTCTGGCAGTCACTGCCTGTCACAAACGCATACATAAATCATGAACTTTGTATCCAGTTAGCACTCAGAGGTGTGAGGATTATTCTGCATTTAGAAATTTCTAAGAAATTAATCTCCAAACCAGTTGCTTTCAGTCTAATGCCTCCTGAGGGTTTGGAGGGGGTTATTTGTATGGATTTTTTTGCTGACTGTTGTTAGGCTTACCCCGAATGCCAAGCTCCTGTTGATTTACCTGTGCATAAGAGGATATTGCAAATACAAGAGACTACAGTTTTCCTTGCAGGAGCCCAGTGCCTCCAACCCAGTCAGTAATGGTAGACAACACCTCCATTATCTTGGAATACCCACAGTCTGAACAGAGAGCACTGTGGATACATTAGTGATCAAACTGTGTTAGTTGTGACCAAATAAAAGGCTTTGAAGATTAAGCAGGGGAAAAAAAGTCTTTGAAACAGATATTGAAAAGTTACATTGTCCTTTCAGTTATCTCACTCTAAAGCTTCCAACAGTGGTCTTTCAGAACAGACCTGATTGGGGGTTTCTTTATAATACATGAAATGACTTTCTTTTTCCTGGTGGAGGAAATGACATGAAAATGATGGAGGCAACAGTAAAGTTTTAAGTTTGACAGGGAAAAGAGGTAAATAAAAGGATTTATGCTAAGCTTGAAAATAGTATCCCTCCTCACCACTGACCATCCTAAACTGTGTGTGTGGAGCCTTTAAGTAAAAATACATCAAATTCCATTCATTTTGCAGGTATCAGAAAGGTTTCAACTGGAAAAGATTAACTCAACCCTTCCTCTCATGCCACTCACAGAAACTACACAGTGCACAGTCCCAACAAAGACAGGATCTTATTTTGCTGTGAGACAATGTTGCAGGGCTCTTCTTTGGTCAATCAAGCTGTTAGTAATTACTAGAGGAGTGGTAGCATTTATACACCTTAGAATACTTCCAGGGTGATATTACACAAGTGCTCAGTTCCCAATATTAACAAAACTTACAACTCACATCAACAGGTTATTTCTTTTAGATTGATGCTTAAGGCAGAACAGATTTTTTAAACCATTACAAATGAAAATAAAATGAAAATGAAAATGTGATCTCTTCCACTTGTGAGGGGGCAATATCTTGTTATAGCATCTCCTTTGGATGCCCCAGGCCCAGCCCAAGCAGAAAACAGAGAGCTGCTCTTGGGAGCAAACACTGTCTGAGGGAGCCATACCAGCCGTGGTCAGCACAGAGCCTGTGTGCTGTACTCTGTGTTGTGACATCTCCAGAGCAGGAGAATAACTGCTCTGAGCCAAAGGTGTGAGTTTATCTGCCTGAACACAAGCTCATATCACACCTTTCCCACTCAAGGAGTGCTACCACAGGAATTTCACATTATATTTATTCTGCTGCCAACTGTAAGCTTCTGTCAAAATCAGCAGTTTGCACTCCCTCCTGCAGTTTGGCCCTGCTCCAGGTTCCTGTCCCCTTGCCCATGTCACATTCCATGACTGGGCTGATGAGAAGGAAAAGGCAAGATTTGGGATTTTGTGGAGGTTTTTTTCATGAGATAGTTTTCTGTCAAGTTTGGCCAACCACCTCTGCAAGATCCAGTGCAAAAGGGACAGCAGGAATGCAAAGTCAAGAGTAGAGCTGGGAATGTTTCTGACAGCACCTGTCATTAAATAGGTTTAGGTGTAACAGCAGACTACACCTTGTGGGGACTGAGGATGTTTATTTATATAGTATGAAAGACAGAAACAATGCTGAGGAAAAGAGTGAAAATTGGAGATAAGCAGGAAAAGGCATGCAAAATAGCAGAGATCTATTAATACACTGATTCCAGGCACTAGATTTGATTTTCCTTTTGATCATACCAAGCAAAACACATTTGCTTCACTCACATTGCTTCAGACTAATTCTAAACTCATTTAGGATCTGTTCAAAATCCCAAAGCCCACCCAAAAACTGGGATGTCAGTAACATCCCACTGCTGGATTTCATTGATTTTCATATTTGGGTGAAATCAAACACGTACAACCTTGCAAAATTCAAAAGGCAGATCACATGCAAAGAGTTGCCAGAGGTGCTGCCTCCCCATGATGGGTGTAAGTGAACTTTTACATGATTTTATATTTAGCTCTTTGCACCTTTGATGTTACCAGATCTTAAATGGCGTTTCCCCTTTTGACTTCCTTTTAGCAACCATGGCATTTTTCAACTAGAAGCAGAAATCTCTTGGATTCTGACAGCTACTTTCCATTGTCACCCAGAGAATAACAGACTCTAACCTCTAATCTTGCACTGCTCATCTTTTAAACTAAAAACTACCAAAATCATCTGTTAATGGAGGCAGAAACATTTGCATGCTGATTTGTTTCTGAATCATATTAAAACGATGTTACCAGCAGCCTGGAGAAATAACTGTTTAAGAAGTCTACCTAATTTAATCTTTTTATTATTTTTTACTATTTATACAATAACACTGATGTCCCTGGTGTTTAACAGGGACACTCATCATTACCACTTTACACTTTAAAGACATGCAGAAACATTAACTGTCTAATCCTTGTAAAATCTGTGTTTGGAACACAAGTACTGTTATCTTTCCTGTGCAGATGGGGACATTTCAGTGCCACCTCTCTGTGTCTTGCCCAAGAGCACAATGCAAGAGGCAAGAACAGGTTGGCAAAATGACACCTCATGCTTGGAGCCAGTTCTGGCCACGCCGGGTGGTTTTCCTCAGCAAAGGGGCAGCCTCGCACTGTAGAAGAATGCTACCAGATTCCTGGACAGCTGCCCATTTCCAGGGGCCTTACTGCCTCTCCATTTATTCAAGAATATGAACCAATTTCCCCCAAATGAGAGTATTTTTTACCTGTGTGTGGTATGTGCTTCCATGCAGCGTATGGTGTGACACTGTATAATGTGACATAAAGAACAACCCAACCTCTGTATCTGCAGGATTAGAGACTCCAGGAATGGACAGCAAGGATGCAGATCTGGGCAGCTCAGATCTGAGCTGATCATACTGGCTTGATTGCTAGAAAACAGTATTAACCTTGACATGTGTAATTATCACCTCTACGGACGTGAAATATCTTCTGAATGATCATTGATTCAGTGCAAGTTTCAGAGCCAACCTTCCGCTGACATTCTGTGCCACAACTGCCTTGCTTGTCATCTGAAACCTCTGGGGACCAGCCTTGCTCCGGCCTGGGCTCCCAGGATTGATCCCATTGCTGCTTGCACTAGAATCTCGCTTCAAAGCAGAACAAGAAATGAATATTTGTTCATTTTCAAGCATAAAAGTGGGGAAGATAAACCTCTGATGCCTCCTTCCTAAACTGCTGCCTTGCCTATTAAACCAACATAAAATGGTTTCTCATTTCATATAGACACAACTATCTCGAGTTTCCCAGCTGTCATCTGACAGACAGGAGCATTGGGAGAGAAAAATAAAACAAGCATACTGTATAAACAACCCTGGGGACTAAATTTTGCAGACTCTGAACATCAGTGGTGTGCAATTCTTTGTTTATTGAGGTGAACAAGTACACAGGGAGAACTGTACACAACAATTATTTAAAACACTGCATACTGCTTGAGCTTTAAATATCTCAGAGCAACGAAACAGAAGTGCAAGAGCTATTTCCAGCTGTCTCCTTAAGAGGGAGAGGTGAAGGTTGAACTCAAGGCAGCCGGTGTGAACAGCCACAGGTAATCTGGGAATGCTTATATTGGAAGAACTGCAGACATCCTGAGGATGTGACCACGGACCTCAACCAGAGGCCCTGCAGGGATCAAACACAAGCATTGTTCCTTGAATTTCTCATTAAAAAGCTAAAAGAGAAGAAACTGAGGAGTTTCATTGCACACAGTATTTCTATTAAAAACCAGTGGGTTTTGTAGCATAAACAGATGCATCAAAGATAACACAGACTCTCAGTGGCTGCTACTGCAGGGTCTGTGAGATTTGCTCATGAAGGAGATCTCATGTCTTGGGGATGTCTGTGGAGGGACCACATGTTCTACACTGACAGCTCTTAAAAAAAACACCTGCCCTGGCAAGATCTGTAAACCCCACAGCAATAAGGGGCCTCAGATGTACTCCTCTTCTCTTTGAGACAGACAAACCAACATTTTATGAAAAAAGATCTCAACATCTGGTTGTCATTGTTTGAGAAAAATGTCTGATCAGCGACAGCACCTAATTTCTCGCCAGCATCCTCCACTCTTTCAAATTTCTTCAAATCATTTGACAGATGTTCTCCTTCCCCTCCAAACTTGTTCTATTTAAGTCTTATTTTTAATAATGTACTGACAATAAAAATTCCTCACTACACCCAAAAATCTCAGTTCATTCTGCCACAGACCCTTTTTCCAGCCACCCAGCCATAAGTGTGAGCTAAACAGTGAAGTAAGTATAAAGAGAATCAAAAAAAGCTTTAAGTAGCAGAAAAGTTTCAATAATTTCTTTAGCATAAATAATATTTTCCAAACACAACTATTAATATCAATTTGCAACACCAAGAAAAGAGAAATTACATTACAGAACATTGCATGGCTCCAGAGTAATTACAGCAATGGTTCATCCCTACAGGAGCGACAGAGATGTGACATTGAACCTTCCAGCAGAGAAACCCAACCCAATCTGCAAGGATGGTGCCATGGATGGTGTCAGGAGAAACTGTAAAAGTGGCAAGTGAAAACACAAACAAAAACATCTTTCTGACCTCAAAATCAGGTACAAAAATTACCCTATGGATCCATTTAAATGATGACTGTGTCCTGCAGAACAAGTGCAAGTATCAGCTGTGGAAGAGCTGAGCACCCACAAGCTGTGCCCAGACAGGGCTGGTGGAGGCACCAGCTGGCAAGGCTGGTTTGCCCTAGAAAGGCTCTGGTCTCTCAGCACAACTCCTGGGACTGGTGTGGACATGACAGGGAGGGTGGGTGGACCAGCCCAGAGGAACCACACTGAGCTGCTTCCCAGTTCTGCCCTGGGCCAGAGCTTGCAGGTAGCAGGGGGTCCTTAAACTGCAGATAAAGAGCCACAACTCCTTTGGTTTTCCAAAACCCCAGAAACTATTTGGTGATGATTATCATCATCATTATTATTATTTGCTTTCCCCCTGCATGTTCAACATTTTTGCCGACATTCAGAAGTTAAAACATTTAGCAAAATAAGTAAATCACTTCCTATTTAAATGCCAGTGTTTGAAGCCAGCAGTAAATGCTACGTAAGGTAATGATAGCCAGGTCTCTTGAAGAGCTTGGTGAGGTGGACCAGGTCCACACACAGAGCTTTCCTTACATAAGAGGTCAGCACTACCCTTCAGTGTTCCCAATCAGACCTGGAAAACCTGTTGTAACTACAGCTTGCCTCTAGCCTTTCGCTTCCAGCAATTATTGATCTCAGGTCTCACTGATCCCTGTGGCAGGTCTGTTAGACAGAACAAAATGCTCAAAATTAATGAGCAAAATTAACAACCAGAAGGAAAGCAGAAAGCTGTTTATTCAAATGATGTAAAGATTTACACTCCATTAAGCCTGTTCTAATCCACATGTGGAAAATATGAAATATTCTACACTACTTAAATTAATGAAATTCTTGGTGGCAGACAGAAGGGGCATATATTTATTAACTAGAAAGAATAGACCAATATTTTTTAGACAAATTGAGGCAGTAAGGACTACAGAGCAATTGTATCTATTTAAGGATCAGCTTGGGAGTTTTTACAACTACAAACAGAAATAGGATTTTGCTGTAAGCATGCTATAATGTAGAGCCACAGCAGACAATGAGACAGTTCTGTAGCATTTATAGGCATCAAAGTAGGGGGGGGATAAATAAGCTTTAGTTCTCAAAGCAAAATTGTAAGTCACTGGGAAAAAACTTGTGAAGTTTCACAAACATCCTAAAAGTTTGGGGTCTTCCCACTTGCTATTAACAAGAGCACTGCTTCACCTACACTAAGGTTATAAAGTAGACTTCCTAAATAGAGCTGGAATTGCATTTCCTTGAAAATTGCCTGATAAGGAGACAGCATAAAGGCAAAGAAACTCACAGGCAAGGACAGAATGAAGTGTATTTCCTCAGATATCTTGGCACAAATGGGAGCAGATAAAGGCTGTCAAGCAGCACCCCTTGGTGACTGGGTAATGTGGGGCAGAGGTGGCAAATCTGATTCAGCCTCCTCCAGGATGCTTCTTATTTTCTTTGTTCTTTGGCATTAAGTATTTTCAATGTGATTTTAATTCAATGTGTGTTGTATGAGTAAGACAGTGCAATGGAGGCATGTGCTAAATTCTTTCCCAATTTTCAACAAATTAGGAAAGAATAGTTCCTCAGAGGTTTGCAATGTGCAGAATTTACACACACCTGCAAGTCTTTCCAAGAGGACATTGTACTGATGCTCAGAGTTTGACAGACAGCTCCTCTCACCATTGTAGACATCTGACTTTGCTGTCTGAGTCTTCCCTGTACTGTTCATTTCAGGAAATAAACTGGTTCCTTCCACATTAGGAATTGATTCCTGCAACTGCCACGTATCCCAGCAAACAGCAACTCCCTCCCCATTCCCACGAAAGGTTTTGGCAGCTGCTCCAACAGACAGGGTCCTCAGCAAGCTATGCCAGGCTCATTCCCAACCCCAGCAAACAGCCAAGGACACAAGCAAAGAGCCTTTAGTCAAGATTTCCAGCTACATCTCAGAGAGGTCCAAGAGCTCACAGGCTGGGAGAGATAGTAGACAACAGCAGTAGGTCAGAAATCTGTCCTTATGAAGGGACAGCTGAAGCTGCTGGTGACTGTAAGCTGTAATGTGGTGTCACCCAGGGAAAGCGGCTCTGGTGCTAGACAGGGTGCTTTGCTGCAGAAAGCAAAGCAGCAGAACAGCTTGTGAAGAGCCGTCCTCACTATTTCTGATTCACACCGTGTTGAACAGAAATGCCTTTGCACGCTGCAGCCCTTTCCTCCTCCCGTTCCTTCTTCCCAGCCAAGAGCTGGGACAGCAGCCAGAAGGCTTTCAACTGCGTACCCTTCACAGTTAGTCACTTTTCTTAACACACCCCGTCCTCGCTGGGTCTGTCTGTGTGGGTGTGCAGCATCACCCCCTCACACGGGGGGGAGTCCATTGGCCGCTCCGCTTGCTCCGTGGCAGCTGCTGCTGCTCATTAGAGGGCATTGGCAAACCTCCCATGCCATGGAAGCATTCAACAAGGGTGCCCAAAAGCTTTCACTCAAGCTTAGATGAGGCTGTGCTCATAAAAAGCAAGGGTGCTGTTATAACACTTGTCAAGCTTTGGTGTATTTTTAGAATAAGAACCTGTGTTGGAGCCACCCTGCGCTGTGGAAGCGGAGCTGAGAAGTTTGCTTCCAGCATCATCTTCACTGCACAGCCAAACACTGTGCCCAGCTGGGGGAAAAGTCACAAGTGAACAGTAGTATGATGTTGTATCTCTAAGTGGAGGCACAGGAACACTAGCAGTGTAACTGATTTAATATTTTTAGGTTGCACTGAGAAGCTTTGAATAAAATAAGGGTCTTGCTATTGTAGCTACAGTAAAGTCAAAAGTGAGCAATTCAGATCTAGATAAGATCTTGTAAGACTGAAGCCAGCCTGCACAAACCCTCTGAGACTTAGCTATGAGCCAGAAGCAGCAAGGAGCACAGCTGCTGCTGGCTGGTAGGGAGGAAGGTTACTCCCCAAGAATTCACATAGTAGGAATTCACAGGACTCTGCAGGTGCATGAAAACAGCCAGGATAAAATAATATAAACATGGGACTTGTGAGAGATAGGTTCTAACCAATTGAAGGTTCTAGCGTGGTGGTGTGTAACTCCCTTTAGCCAATAAACTGTAGTCCTAACCCTGCATAAACCATGTGCTATGTGTAATAAGATGTCTTCACTATGAATCTCATAGATTTGTTGCATGACGTCCAGTTCCTCTGCCGTTTATTTTTTGTTTACTTTATGCTGTGCTAAAGGGCTGTAATTGAAAAAACCCATAGTTCTGTCCTCATATGATCGTCTACACTAAGAAGCTGAATATGAGTATACACCATAAAAAGCAACCTGCAGAAAGTTTTAAAGTATTCATTGCATTTGTATTTTTCCAAGTTCACCTTGCAGCCACTGTGAATTTTACAGCTGAGTTCATTGCATGGCAGCTGTTCTAAAAACTTCGAGAAAAACCTACATGTGCACTCAGTGGCCAGGTTACAGAGGCTTAATTTGAACATGGTGTTACACAAGCAGAGATGAACTAATGTGAGAGGACCAAAGCCATCCAGTCAATAACTCCAATTGATTTCTGTCAATATCTATAGGTAAGATAACTTCCAACCTGAAAATCAAGAGTTTAGGGATTTATTTACATTTCTCCAGAATTTAATTAACCTTTCCAAAATGCCCCTGATGTACTAGTTTCAATTCACTTTGAATTTTGGACCAGACATGCAGACTTTTTGCTATGAAGATGTTTCCACAGACTTATCTACTCTGTTTCTTAGGAGAACAAGAGTCTGAGATGTGTTGCTGAGCCGCTCTGCATATCATGTAGATCTTAAATGCTACAGGCTACACCTAACTACAGTACTACACCTACATTTAAGTCATGACTAAACTATCTGTACATCTCAACATTTGCTGTAACAATTTTCTGCAAACAACTGCATCAAGAATCCATGAGTCACTTAGGCATTTTTATCAGC
>JAOXXN010000205.1:15797124-15818250 GCA_026770055.1 Myrmophylax atrothorax
AAAGAAAAGAGAAAAGAAAAGAAAAGAAAAGAAGGGAAAAGAAAAGAAAAAAAAGGGGAGACAAGGAGTTAATGACGTGATCTGTGAGTGGTCAGGAAAGCAAGAGAAGACAAATCGCTATACAGTCAGAGAAGTCAAGAAAAGAGATCACTATAATATATACCACGGGGCATAAGTCAAGAAGAAATGCAATGTATAATGAAGGGAAGCATCATTAAAAACTTGGGTCAGGACTCACTGGGTGCTGTATCCTCTTGGCCCTGCTCTGGCAGCCCAGAGGGTGTGAAGCGATCGGTGGGACACGGCTGTGCCAGCACAGCTAAATCTTCGCAGGAAGTAACTTTGCACAGCAAATGAAAATTCTTAATCCAGAGCATCAGCATCCTTTACTATAATCCCAATCTTCTTCCAGGAGTAGAGTCTGGACACAAAGGAGCAAAAAGCAACTGCTGAAGAGGTGGTGTGTCCAGAGAGATCTGTGCCAGTGGAGGAACCCTGCACTCCACAGCCCCCCCAGGCAACCTGAGCAAGTTCAGCTGCTGCCTTTGCTGCCACTCACAAAGGCCAAGGAAGGCACATCCCCACAGATGGATGAATTTTGTCAATCACACAAATACTGAAGGCCACCTTTGTGGATCTGTCTGGTGCTTTAGCGTGTGAACAGACAGATCTACTTGCCTGCACCTCAGATTATTTTCTCCATGGTGAGCTTCTATTGTTTTTTGAACATTACATCACTCTCTCAGAACTTGCTGCTCTGAAAAGCTGCTGAAGTTACTTGTTCTGGCTTTCATTTTTACTTAGTGGAGTGCAATTCAGAAAGCCCTACTTACTTCTCCCACTTGTGCATCTTAATGTGAAGAGAGTACCCAGGCAGAAGCAGAGCTGGGGAAGGAGCAGGTTTCTAGAGCACAGTAAACCTCCTTGGTGTTACTTTGGTACAAAATATTATATAATTTAAATACAGATTTTCTGCTCTTAGGAAAGTGAGAGCTTGTTGAGACTCCAGTGACAACATCTCCCTTCCCAAACAAATGGTTCCACTAAACCCCCAGCAGCATCCAGGCTGTTAAGAACAGGCCCATTAGCCATTCATTCCATCAGCAGTGTTGACAACAAAGGCAAGAGCACAATGATATTTATTTTTTACAGCTGAGAACTTTGACAAACAGCATCAGGCAGCAAAGGCCAGTCGATTTATATTTCTTACAGTATATATTCCTAAGAATGGCAGTCACCATTATGGAAGCTATCAAAAAGCTAGCTCTGACCTTAAATAAGTGTGCTCCTATGTCAGGCAGTTCCAGGAAGGAGAATTTATGAGGCAGATGCTAAATTCAAAGAAGGAAGAAAAGTTGGGTTACTCCTGCTAGACCTGCAGCCTGAGCTCACAGCGTAGGATGCAGTCACAGACATTTGGTTTAATTCTTTGTGCCCCTTTAAGATAATAACTTAACCACCCTTCCCCTTTGGGTCAGACTGGCTAATAGTCTGTTCAATATGACCATCTAAACCACAGCACAGGAACTCACAGTGCTCCCAGCTGCTTGGTGTGCAAGAGGCACATGTGTAAGCAATAACTTTGTGAAAGGAGCAGAGCAGAGTACAGTTAATTCTGTGACTGTATAGACAAGAAAAAATGCTAGGAGAGCAATTCTTACAGTGCAGGTTGGTTACCTTTTGCATATGCTACTCTTTCTGAAAATTCTGCATAATAACAGAAAATCTGTCATTTCTCCTTTGAGAGGATAAACTATTAACTATTAATTTTGACTAAGTACAGCATTCTTTTTCAAAAATGAAATCCCACTCATAGCACAATGTTGTATTGTTTACATCTCTTCCTGCTTTAATAATGCTATGCAAAAGATGCTTATTTATTTTTATGAAGCCATCTGAAAGTGCTCAAATTTCTTTTATGTAATAATTTGGAAAAAAATTAATAAATTACTTGGCCCTCCCTTTGACTCTATTATGTTTGTTATCATTTATTAAATGGACTTATTTTAAGTTCATTTGCAAGCAAAGTAGTGTTACCTTAAGACTGATTCATCATTTTCACCATAAGAAAATACCAAGGAATCCAAACTAATTACAAGGTGGGGGGTGGGGTGGTGGTGTTAGAGTCAGTTCTTTTAAAAAAAGGTACTTGGAAAAAAAGATACTTTTCTATGCAGCTCCATCAACCAGATACTGCTGCATTACCTAAACACACCAGTCCAAAGACTTCTTAAACAGTGGGACAACATATCATGCTGTCAGCTTTCCATGTCACCTACTGTTTTGCCCAAAGAAATACTAGATTATTGTTGGCTTCTCTCACATACTGTTCCTCCCACTACTGCTAAGCCCTGTGCACTTGCAGCCCATTCCTTATCCTGGCTGCAGCCTCTTGTGGGCTGGTGGGGCTCCTGTGGCTGCAGCCAGCACTTCTGCAGGTGAGGCCAGGCTACCTGTGCCCTCACTGACATCTGCCTTGAATGGGCAGAAGCAGCATTTTCCAAGTTATAGAATCATAGAATGCTTTGGGTTGGAATGAACCTTAAAGACCATCTCATTCCAATACCCTGCCACCGGCAGGGACACCTTCTACTAGACCACATTGCTCAGAGCTCCACCCAAACTGGCCTTGAACACTTCCAGGGATGCACAGCTGTATTCAGATTTTTGTCCTAGGAAGTACTGCTTGGAAGGAAAATGAATCAAGGGAAAAGGAGTATTTTCCCTCATTTTGCACAGAGCTAGTAGAAACATGAGAAAGATGACAAAATGGCAAATACAGTGGCATCAGTTGTAGGAGGAAGGAAGGAAAGGGGGCAACATTTTTAAAGCATTTTCCTCCTAGTTTGATTCACTTAAAAACAATTTGAAACACAAGTCATTCTATGCAGAGCATGGGCCCAGCAGCACCTCCTTCACATCGCTTCCCATTCAGCATGAGGTAATCACTCTCTCCCTGCTCCTTGCCAGCCACCACTTTACTTGTTCTTGTCTGCTCTCACCACTTGTGCTGTCTCCCCTCCTGTCTTTGTCTCTTCATGAAGCATCCTGGAACCCAGCCCAGCTTGTTCAAGCTCCGAACACATTTTGAATTTTAATTCACTCTCATTTTAAGTCATCTATCTCTGTTTCAAACCAAGGTACAAGGAGAATGAGCCAATTTATTATTCATAAAAACCAAAACAAACCTGCAGAGAAAGCCTGGTCTGTCCACTTTCAGCTCATTGCAGCACATCAGCACACTGTAGCTCAGAGCCTGTGCTGCCTTAGTGGTAGGTGAACTGGGGGCACAAAACTCGCTATAGGCACAGCCCACTTTGAAAAGGCAGTACAAATATCATATACATCAACATCCAAAGATGACTCAGATTTGACTTGCAGGTCAGTGAATACTAAATAGCCTTCTGGTTGATCCCCACTGCTGTGCCACAACCCCTTGTACTCAGCTGGAAAAGACATTGGTTCAGCTGATGAACAGCAGGTTGGAAAAGCAGAGCCCCAAAAGCTCGAGTGGGAATCTTCCCTGTCACCCTAAACTCCTTTACCATATGATACATAAAGAAAAAGGCAAACAGGATTCGTTTTTGTCAATGAATGGAAAATCTACAACAAAAATAAATGAAGCAGGGGAAAATGGGAATCTTTGTCAAGAGTCATGCTAGTTTACAAACACTTTCTGTTAAATAAAAACCACCAGGGTGCTCAAAACCAAATAAACAATTCCAAATAAACACAGCTGGAAGCAGGAAAGCATTCAGTTATTTCCTAAGCATTTCCAGGTATGGTGACTCCACCCTGAGTAACCAGTTCCAATGCCTGACCATTCTTTCAGTGAAGAATCTCTCTGCCTTCTGCCCCCTGCCTGTTCTGTGTGCTGTCTTTCACTTGTTGATTGTAAACTATGTGCAGTGAACACAAATTTGAGCAGAAGTAATCTATAAAAGCAGTTTAAATCACCAGTAAAAATATTATTTTGTGCATTAGGCTTTTAATTCTTGTCCTAATTCATAGATTAGTCATCTTAATTGGTGAGAAGACAGTTGTTCAATCCCTGTCCATTTTACTGCAACCCAGCAATCTTTGCCCATTGCAGCTCTGTCATCAATACAGAAACTGCAACTGCTTCAACTGCTGACCACAGAGCCACATTTGATGTTCCATTCCATGACAATGCATTTGTAGGAATACTAACAAAATAGTGGATTATTTGTTGCATTTCTTTGATCTATAAATAGGACTCCTCTGTAGAGGATATTTTTACTGCATTTCGAGAAATCTGGATACACAGATTTTAAAGTAATTTTCATCTCAATTTGAAGTTCTGTGCCTGAAAGAAGTAACTGTAGTTGAGTGAAAGGCCAAAGGAGAAACCTGGAGGACCAAGTGACCCAGAGTTTGGTAACAGAGCCACTTTGCTTTATTCCATTTTATTTGCAGCTGAGATTAAAACTTCTTTCCCTTGTGGCTTTTCCAGTGGCCTGCAGGAAATGAGTTGACAGTGGTAAAACACCTCCTCAAAGCTGTTCAGCTCCAAGCTGATGTGAGGTGGGGAGCAGTGGCAGGAGGGCCTCACCCTGTGCTCTCCTGTTGTACTGCACGAGGCCAGTCCCCGGGACAGGGTCACTGCTGGCACGAGGGAAGGGCAGAGGGAAATGCTTCTGCATAATGGCCTGGCTGTGCTGTTCCTGCTGCCTCCAGCAACAACCAGGCAGGAGACCTCCAGCTTCAGATGATCTCATTCACACTTTTTCTATATAAAGAAGTCTTGTGACACCAGCACATATTATTTTTTTTCTAGATTTGCAAGTTATGTTCATAACTTGTAATTCTATCCCTGGAAAACTCATTTGTTTGGACAATTTGGTTTAAAAAAACCCTCTCTAGGTTATTATTCTCAAAATAATTAAAAAATGGCAGGTGTGCACAGTGGAACACATCACCCTGTCACTTTACCATCGACCCAGAGCACAACCTACTGAACACAATAAAGGCACACACATGACAGCTTTTAGGATAAGGCTACAACAGTAAGTCACCATTTAGTTTTGCTACAGAATAAAGCAAAGAGAAACCTGTATATCATTCAGAGGACAAGACACTAACTCCTAAATGTACTGAGTATTTATAGTTACAGCGTTCAGGAATGCAAATTGAAATGAATCAATGCCAGCAGGCATGCCTAAAAGACATAAGTGAGAATTACAGCAATTAAAAATGTTGTCTCAAAGGAAATTAGTACAGTCCATTAATTACAATGCCTTAAAGGAAAATGTACTAAAATAAGAAAGAAATTAAAACATCAGGAAATTAGCAGAAAAATTGGGGTACAGAAAAGATAATGAGCACAGTAGGTATTTCCTACCCTTTTATTAACCACAAAGAAATGAAAAAAAGAAATGGTGATGGGAACCAAACCACCATGAACAACAGAGCTGATATATTCTGCCACAAGACCAATGGCTGGCTCACTCAAAGCTTTGCTGATAGAAGTTCAATTTGTCATTAAATTCTGTAGAAACTGGTTCCATGAAAAAGAGTGCAAAAAAGAAAGTGCCAAGCTAATAGGTACAGCAAAAGCTGTATTTATGATACAACATAGCTGGGGCATCAAATGGCTGTGCGGAGAAAAATGTATGTTTTCTGCCCTTGGGATAAGGTATTGTCTGTGTTCCTGATCAGTGTGACCACAGGGAGTTTGCTTGTGACACAGCCAAGTGTCTCTGTGCAGCACAAGGGACAAAAGCAGTGGGCATACCCTAGTGGGCACAGTCCTTCCTCCTGGACCTGAAATGGCTGGAGAGCTCAATGTGTCAGGTCTATACTATGGCATTATTTTTATTTTATCTAAAACCAAATTTTTTTAAAAAAAATTTCTAAGCAAACTGAGTTACAAGGATGTGACTTTCATTTGCATTTGAACATCAAGTACCAGTCACAGTTCTGGAGTCTGGAATGAGCTCACTTCTCAGCTGTGGACATTTCTGTCCTTCACAAGAAATGCAGGTAAGTGTGTAATTGTGTACCTCAGACACCACAGCAGGGAGAAACTGAAACACACAAACCCCAATGACAAAATTTGACTGGAAAGACACAAATTGCTTGCAAAGCATAAAATACTTGTTGCTGATGGCATCATGCCATCAGGATGGTTTTCAGGTTGATGAAAAACATTCATACAGCTCCTAACTGAAAACCATTCTTGGCTATGGAAAGGTATTCCCGCTTTTCCGGGCTGCAATGGTTTATGTCTCCTTCAGGCTCAGCCATATGAATCCCAATGATCTGGCTGGAGCCAACCACTGCTGCTTGGTGAGGTTTTAGCAGGAAGAAGTTCAGACATGGAAACTATAGAAACTCATGGCAAAAGGGAAAGAACTATCTCTATGCCAGACTCCCAGTTAGGATAAACTGGTGTGATCACATTCACTCCACCAGTGAGCTGAGTTTCTGTCTTTTCTCTCTACTTTCTGTCTGCAGTCTAAAGTATCTTTTCAAATAATTGAATTTTAGTGGCATTCAATTATTCTTGAAGTGCAAATTCTGCATTCCCTCATCTGTTAGTTACATATATTTGGTACAGATTGAACAGCACCTGCTGACTGGATGAATCATTTGCATCTGAGTCACAAAATGGGAACTTAAGGACCTCCAGTGCTGCTGTTGAGATTGATGCTACTGATGCTGCCAATTCAACTCCTGTTGCTGATACTAATCAGCATCTCTTTAAAATGATTACAGCATTCAGATAGGGCCATAAAACTACCAGGTGGGCTATATTTTGTACTGCTTCCCAGTTTTTCTACAGGCTTCCCTATGGGAATGGATTTATTGGTCCCATCAATCCCTCTTATGGTCTTTAGCATTGGAAGGAGATGTCACAGAGTTTTAATGTCTCATATATTTCCTGAATTACACGATCATTATAACCAGCTTGGCACAAAATACTGTTTTCATCAAACTCGGTATTTAAGGCAAAAAATAGCATTTTTTAACTTAGCTGCAGATTAACATAAATTTATATGCATGGATGAAATAGAAGATTTTTATTGTTTATTTAGAGGTCTTCTAAGCTGCATTTGCACATGAACTTCATTTAAAAACACAGAACTTTTATCAGGCCATATTGCTCTCCATCAAAAGCTGGCACAGTGAATTCAAGTCAGTAAATCTGAACCTGCTGAATCCAGCTCCACTGCATGTCAGGGAGCTTGATAAAAGATTTTTTTTTTTAAAGGAGAACTCATGTAAGCTAAAAGAGGGCTCAAAAATACATGAGAGTTTCTTGGGTCTGGGGCACTTTTATTCTGTTTGTTTCAGAGAGACATAAATTTTAAATGGAGGACAAAGGCAGGTGGTCAGATCTCAGTCATTCTCAGCACAGTAAATCACTGACTCTCATCCAGCTGATTTTTGTTAAAAACATCAATGTTTTCCTTTACAGTACTTTAGACAAACACATACTTAGTTTCACAATGCTCCTGAGGTCCTTCTGCTGGAGGTTATTTTCCAGAGTCAGACATGAAAGAGGAAAGAAAAATAGATCAAGTAATTCAGCTGAGCAATTACACTCAAAGCCAGTTCCCTGATGCAGACTTCGGGGAACTTCAGTACATTTGGAAAGTTCATGAGTCTGGCTTTGGTTCTCTAACAGTCAGCTGTGAGTTTAAATTGTTCATTATCTTTAATTAAGGAGGGAACAACAACTTTCTTTTTCACCGATGTATTTCCCCAGTGCTGCTTTGGCCTTTCAGCTTCGTGGTGTAGAAGACAAAAACTCAGTGAAAAAAGGCAGCAAGACAGGTTTCTTTCTGTGTTCCCTTCTCACTTTTCTAAAGTTCAGTGAGCTAGCACCATTCTCATTAACTGATGTTGAATTTTAGTGATAGCTTTAATGCAAACTATTGAGCAATTGTATTTCAGCTCTAAAAACTGTCTCGAAAATTTACTGAAGAACACTTGCCCTTGAGAAGCATGAAGAAGAAATGAAACCAGTGAGAGCTTATTTTCCATAAAACATTATTATTGTCCCCAGGATGAATATATTATAGTTATAGCTGATACAACTTTCACACAGATTCATACATAAGAGGTTCAAATATTTCTATAAGGATTTTCACAGGATTTACTGCATCTTACCCTTTATACTTTCTCCATCCCCTTCAATATCCCTCAGGCCTGTCTGTACTTCTGCCAAGTCCTCAGCCACAAATCTGACATCCAATTGCTGTCTCCCAACACCAACCATTCCCCAGTTCCTTCCAGCTCGTCCATCCCTGCATTCCTGCTTCCCCACCACAGCATCCTGCTCTCCTTCATGCCTCCTTCCTCTGGCCCTTCATTCCCAGACGGTTTTTGCACAACCTTCCTGTGGCTTTGCGCTGACCTCCCACTTTTCTGCTTACACCCCCTGATTTGGCCCTGCAGTCACAGCATCCCAGCAGACCCACAAGGACCAGCAAACACACACCTACTTACAAGGAAGGGAGAGCAGACCGAGTTTCCTTTAACAAGAGCTGTGAGTGCTTCAGGAGGCTCAGACTGGTCCCCCACTCAGCCAAGCAAAACTCAGATAACTGCAAAATTATGCCTCAAACTGCAGGCACCTCATCTTTGCTACAGCTCAAAATTCAGGAGTGAATTTCTCCCCTGAATTCCTGTTTTCCCATTAGCAGCAACACATAATGAGTGCCATGAACCAGGAAGAAGGAGCATTTGGGGGGTTAATTAGCACCCATGGTGCAGTTCCCTGGATGTGCTTGTGTAAACACAACACAGGGGCACACCAGGCAGGCATTGGAATGAACAATAACGGGGTAAAATTAAAAGAAGCCTAATCTTCATTTCAGCAAAAAGTTTCTGCTCACAGGAATCATTCTAAACAGAGAGATGAGTATGAACAAAATTAAGGACCTGTCAGCTCTGAGCACCCAGATCACTGGGGACCATTTTTTCCTGAATGGGAGTTAAGGAAAGACTTTATAACCCTTTATATGTCTTGGCTTTGAATATTCTTTTTTTTTTTCTTGCCTTTCTGTAGTCAACTTTTTTATATTTGGTGTGGAAATTTAGACCAATCCAATCCATATCCATGAACACGTCAGGTCTGGAGAAATATCTACTTCTATCATTCCTTTCTCCCCCATGATGCCAAGTGACCAGGCATTTCAAATACTTGTCATATTGAATTTTGGGTAACTTGCTTTTTCCATGTGAAGAGGAAGGTGGAGAGGAGCTAAAGGAAGTTTTGTCTGTCAGTGATCTCCACACAGCCTCTGCCAGGTATCTGCCGTGTAATGACTCTGCCTGTTGGACCCCTTGTGATGGTATCACAGTTGGCTAAAAAAGAGCTGGCCAAACAAACAAGCCTCTGATATTGTGGATCATTGTTCTGCACTTCAGTAAAAATGACAATCAATTAATTAACTGCCTACCATTAATTATTAATTGCAATTACTTACAATATTCTGTATTCTGGGAGTTCTACAGGCACAGCTTTCAGTTAAGTCAATTTAGCTGTTCTAGAAACCAATTATTTTTTCATGCAGTGTGCTCAATACTCCCCATGTTCATACATCATCCTTTCAGCCAAGCTATTCTGCTAGTTTCTATAAATCAAGACCTGAAGGGAAGAGAGCTGGTCTTGCAGGAAACGAGGCCCAGCGTTCAGTGATTTGGGGTCCCAGTCCTGTTGCAGCCCTCGGTGTCTGCAGAACGGGATGCAAAGCTCCGTCACCCATCCTTGCCCAAAAACAGAGGCTCCAGACTTCGTGGTGTTATGATAACTGACATTCTGAGCTGGTTTGATACAAGAAAATGTAAGACATAGCCAGAAGGTCAAGCCTTCTGTGTGTTTTTCTGATGACCCTGATTCTCACTCACCTGTACCTTCTGCTGCTGTATCAGAAGAGGTTGCAAGTCAAAGGAGAAATACATTTTGCCCTTTCTTTATACTGGTAAAAAAGGGTGGCACAGGCTGTGCCAGCAAAGAGTGATGTCCACTAGTTTTAAATCAAAGCCTAAATGTGTTTCTGTTCTCTTTGCATTTCACTTGGCTATTTCTATACTCCCTCCTCTCATGCAATGGGACCTCCTGAACCCAGATCAATGTGATGGCCTCATCTAGAGGGACAATAGCCTAAGTGCTGGAACACAAAGATTTTTCTCCATAATTGCAAACCCAAAAAATATCTGAGACATTTCTCCTCCCTTTATTCCTTATTTTTAGTTCTTCAAGTTCTAAAATATTACCCTGGACATGATTTTTCAACTGATAATTATTTATCAGATCTCCATTCCTCTGCTTTTATTGCAGGAGTTTCTCAAGTGTGTGAGCTCTTATGACAGCTAAAATGATTTTGTAGAATGTAACATTCAGAAGACATAATTTGATCATCAAATGTGACTGTCCTTCTTCTCCTCATCCCCTCTGTAAAGCACAAATGTTAAACTCTATATATTTACCCCTCAACTGAGCTCAGTACCTAGGGGCATTACAGTGCTGCAGTTCCCCAGAGATCAATTATCCATCTACCAAAAGAAGACAAAGGTACAGCAGCACCAGGGCCTTTGTAATGGAAGAGGAGTGAGATATTTTTGCAGTGCATGCACAGGCAGAGCCCCCTCAAAGTAGGCAACAGAGCTTTCTTCTGATGGAAACTTTGTTTCTTTATTACATGGTGGCATTTGGCATTGATCTCAAGTAAGTTGGGACATACATTACTTCAAAGCTGTAAGAGATTGTGGTTTTGTTGGAAGGATTTTCTATGAAAATGAAGAAGGAAGAGGGGAATGATAGAAAATCTGCTGCATGTTAAATGTAAACTACTGACTTGATAGAACGATAATCATGACTGTCTTTGCACACCTCTGTTGGCTACAAATCACGAGAGAGACACTGCTGTTCTCTGCTACCTGCAGAACACAACGGGGCAAAATGTATCCATGAGATCCTTGAGAGGAGACCCTGTCCAAGCCATAAGGTCAGTGTGCCCAGAATGTGCTTCTCCACAATAATTTCCTTCCCCCACAGTGGAGAGAAATTCAGTGCTCAGCAACTGGAGTTACAGGTTAAGCAACACCTGTTCAGCAAATCAGGAAGGGCTGACTGGAGGAGAAGAAGCATTTTAACACTTTATCTTCTTTTTCTGCCTATTGCCAAGATCCTTTGAACTGATTCCCTTGTCCCCAGCTCCTGTTCATCCCTGCCTTTTTCCCTGCTGCCTGAATTGCTGCTCTGCCCCTCTGCAGGAGCACAAAGCTCACAAGCACTGCCTGCAGCATTACATGGGCTCCTGCCAGCAAAGGTTACTCACACCTGCAAACGGGGAAGACTCCCCAAATGAAGGGAAATAGGGCTATCAATCATAGAAAATGTGTTGGCAGTCTCAGGCTTTTGGGTATTTTCACAGAGAGTCAGGTGAAATAGGAAAAAAACAGGGTTTTTAAAGTCTATCTTGGATCCTTAGAAATAATTTCCTACCTCAGCAGTTCTGGGCGGCCAGAGCAAGGGGTAGAAGTGCCCAGTGTCTTTCCAAACAAATGGTGTGTTATCCTTCTCTACGTCTTTACTTGACATCAGAAAAATCAGCTCCATTAACACAAGGTTACTCTTTAGAAATTTTTCGTCTGAATTACTCCATTCACGTAATTTATTTTGGTCCTCTGATTCCTATTAGTGGGATCAATATTAATTTAAATCAGAAGGCTGTGCATTTTCTCTTGCTCCATTCATGCAGATCAAGTGCACAGTGTTTCCCCTACCCATATTGCTGATAAATTAACCTCAGCTGGGACTGTCAAGACCAAGTGAGAAGAGTTACTGCAACCAGTGTTTCCTTTCTGTTTTAGGCAGGGATAAAATGGCTAGCCCATGGCTACACTTGTAAAGAATTCTATACATCAGGCTTGGGAAAAAGCATAGAATAACACTGGTCAATGCTTCAGGAAACCAGGCCACACCTGAGATAGCTCCTTCCTCTCCAAAGAAATTACTAAATACTGCAGTAGTCATCCCTTGGGCAGAGATGAAGGATTTATCCTCCTCGATAAAGGTGTGAGTCTCTGCAGTCAAGGTAGGATTGAATATAGAAGTGGAGAGAAACTGAGATGAAAAAATTGTTGCTTACAGACAGGAAATAATTTAGGTGGAAAGGCAGAAAGTCATAGTCATAGAATGGTTTGGGTTGGAAGGGACTTTAAAGATCCTTAAATTCGATCCTCCCTGCCATGGGCAGGAACACTTTGCACTAGAGATCATGTTACTCAGAGCCCCATCCCACCTGGCCTTGAACACTTCCAGGGAAGGGACATCCACAACTGCTCTGGGCAATAAAGGTACTTACAAGGCAAGAGGCAGCACAGTGATGAAGCAGGTGGTAAACAGCACATGAACAGTAATGCAAAAGGCAGAGAGTGAGGCTGGGTAGGGGGACAATCCTGCACAGCTTTATGGGCACAGCTCGAGGCAGCTGTGGCTGTTTGGGATGTGGCTACTCAGGCACATCAGGACTAATTCCCAATGACAGCCAGGAGTCATTAGCAGGCGGCCTGTGCTGGGTTACTGTAATGCTGGGTGCTTAGTAATGTAAGCAATGAGCTAAAAGTCCAAATAAATCTGATGAAGGGTCAAAGGCCAGATGTGTAACATCTCTAGCAGCCATTGTAGTCAGAGCCCTGGGGACAAGATGTTTCTCATTGGTCTGGGGAGTGACCTAGAGCCAAGGACTGTGCTTTAAAGGGTACTATGACACTTATGTAGTTACCAGTTAAACAATGTGGTGCTGAAAAGTCAGATCTAGGGAGAAGCAGTAGTTTGAGAGTGGACACAGCAGTTAGCTGGTACAGAGAGGCTCTCACACCTGCACACTGCACAGGCTGGGTTTGCCAAAAGGCCATGTTAACAGTTACATGCTGAGGGCAGGGCACTGCTCAGAGCAACTCCACATCCTGGTTTCAGTGCATCAGTGTCCTGACTGCTCTAAATGCTCCTGACATCTCCTTAGATGCCTACACTTTCATTTGGATTCACAAGTCACCTAGAATTAGTAAATGACCGAGGCCGAGAGTTAGACTGAGCTAACCCAAGTGAAGAAGGTCTTTTAATTCATTTTACAGCAGCTTTTACAGCAAAGTTGAGTGAAAGATATAAAATGAGAAGCACAGTCTGTTCATATCAGAATTCAGTATCATAATCATAAAATAAAGTGCTAAGTTCATTTCTTTCCCTGAGCAAAGCTAGACTGTCTTGTTCACCTTCGCTATAATCTTAAGCCCTCACCAGAACAATGCTATTGGCACTATCCTCAGCAACGTGGCCATGGGCAGCACTGTAGCCCTCTGCAGAGGGTTACCACCCCTCACCTCACAGGGACTGCTGTGGGCAAAAGCCATCTGCAAATTTTGTCCTGGCTTGGGTTTTGGAGATGACTCATGACACAGCACAGTGCAGGGCAGGCCCCCAGCTGTGACACCAGCACTGCTGCTAGTGAAAGCACTGGCAAGGGAAGTGAGACAGCTGCACAAGAAGCAAGACACCATCAGCTTGTCTGACCCCCCCAGTGCTCCTGTTTGAAGCCACTTAAGTCTGTTATGGCTCCCACCCAAGGAGTGTCGGCCTCTGGCATTAAGACTCTTATCACTTAGGATGGCTGCTGTCACTCTTGTGCAATGGCTGAATGGCACCAAAAAGTCTTGACTTCATACTCTAGTGGACACTGAATTAATTCTCGAGGTCACAAGAAGGTGTGGGTTAGACTCTGTCACTGAGGTACAGCTGCTTTCAGGCCCAGAGGCAGAACCTGCACCAGACAGTCAGGGGTGAGGCACATCATCTCACCTGCTGCTGGCCACAGGGTGAAACATGCCCTTTCCTTCTCTGTTCCTCAGCATAACAGCAAACACCACCATGTCAGGGTCATGCTTACCAATGAGATGTGCAGGTGTGGGACCCTGCTACATCCAACAGGTACACCTGAGGATCCAGAGAGATTGATGAGCTTAGATCAGTGCTTTCAGAGAAAACCTGCTAATCCAATCCAGAAAGATATTTTTTAAAATTTATTTAAAATTCACTGTTTCAGAGAATTGCTGGATTCACAAACTGAGTAATTTGCATCATCCAGTAGTTTCAGATTTCAAGGAAGTATTTTCAGGAAACATGGACCGAGAGGGAATATGTTATATTTTTCCATTTATTTAGGAGGTATAAAAAAGTATACACCAACTGCCACCTACTCAAAACAATGGCTCTGCCACAATCTCCATGATAAGACCCCACCAGCCATGGTGTGAAGCTGATCTCACACGTGGGCAGGCACTAGGAGAGTCAATCTATCCACTGCCAGCATAGCACCCATGGCATCAGCCAAGTCCTCACTACTTAGGTACACTCCATCCAGGGAAATTACCTCTGAATACTAATGTAATACAAGCAGTTAGTAACATTATTAATATAGTTACTATTAACTTGTACAGTCTCTGTAATTAATGATCACTGCAGCCTGATGCTGAGCACTTTAGCAAACCAGTGTTTCCACTGTGGATGGCAGTGCTACCCCTCTTGCAGCTTACACTGCTGCAGAAACGAGCTCAGCAGCTCTATGCTTAGTCACTGCTTCCACTTTTCTTGGCAGTCTCAACTGTGTCAATGATTTCAACTGCCAGGTCTAAGTTGGTCTTCCTCAGGTTTCATAGCTATAGAGCAAATATTTCCAACCATGTGCCTCTTCAATTAATTCCTTGGCATTAAATTATCCTTCCTCACCTCCAGGCTCCCCGATAAACTTCCCACCACTTTGTAGATCTGGGACATAACTTTTCTTCTTTTCCCATCATGAGATGTATAGGTTTTCTTCATTTGAGGGCAAAAAAGACATGCAAAGAGGAAGAAAGAGAATGTGTTTTCTCTTTATGTAGGTTGGGGGTTTTTGCACAAAAACCCCTTTGTGAAAAACAGTCATCTGACTGATAAGGTAACAAAAACCACAAAGATTGTGACATTACTTTGTCCAGCAGAACAAGGCAAAGCAACACAACTGTCCTCAATCCCACAAGTCGCACAGCCCTGTGCCTTCTCTTGCCTCTCCTCCTCCTCCTCACATGCCCTGGGATGCACCAACTCCCTCAGCAATAGGCATTCCACAAGTAGCCATAACGCTTTCCAGTGCTCCACCCTTCAAATTTACCTGCCAAAACTGGGCACTGTGGGGAGGAAGGCTATCCTAACCTTCAGATATAAACCATGGTGCTGACATAGCTGTACTGCCATTCCTCTTGTCATTGAATATGTTTTGATTCAGCATCTATTCCATTACAAAGGAATAAGCCAACACTGACTGATGGACAGCTGCCACAGTCACTGCATTGCTGATGTTTAGTCACCACACCTGCTCTCAAGAACAGCACATCGAAAGCAGATGGGGAATGTGATCTGAATGGAGAATGCTATGGGTCTTGAGACCTCACAGACATAGGGACTGCTGTGTGGCAGACCCAAGCAGTGTTTCCCACAGGTGTCCCTCAGGACACGCGCAGAGTGACCTAAGGGACACGACCTGCTGTCCTGTGCTTTAGGGGATGAAGGGAGAAGCCTGGGGAACAGGAGTTTGTAAACCCATCACTGACAGTGAGGACTTAAAGCAGTAAGTATGTCTTTTGCAGCTCTGCTGAATGGATTCGTAGGTGTGTTTATGCCTGACAAGGTGGTAGAAAGCAATTTGTACATTTAGAAAGCTTGGTAACAAAAGAATTGTGAGAGAGAATTAACATTTAGTGTGGGGACAGGGAATGCTGGCTAGCAGTGTGGGCAAACTTGTCTGATAGTGAAAAAGCAAAGGTACAGCCAAGATCAGAATCTGTTTAATTTTCTATGCATGATAAAATTATATTAGCAAAACACTAATAAGAGAGCCTTCAAAGGCAAAAAGAGGATTTAGCTACCTTTACTTTTCATGGAATGTGGGGGAAAGATTCTCTGTGCATTTCTGAAGGCTTAAAGTGAGATGAACAAAGTCCAACATGCTAAGACACTGAACTAACAAGAGCTTTTGCTATTCTAGTCTTGGTTTTGTAAGCAATGGGGGCATGCCAGAAGATTTGACTGTGCACAGTAAATTGGCATGCAGTAGTAAAAAGGTGATTCTGTTTAAATTAAATGGAAAGATAAACAAAAACAAGCCTGAAGGACAATCTTTTATATGTTAAAGAAACCTAAAAAAAAACCAAACTGAGTGCTTCAAGTCTAGATGAATAATCACTCTGAAAAAAGAATATCACAAGTAAACAAAGAATGCACAAAGAATGGGGAAAATGTACAATCACACAGAAATCACCCACAGAGGCTATGAGATACAGAGATTCTCACAACTCAGTCTGAATTACATCTTGAAAGGGACATAAAACCAAACAGCTACAGACCCTTCAGCAATGTAGCCCTACAGTCATGAGACAGTAAGAGAGTGGAGCAGATAAGCAGTGAAGATGAAGTAAAAAAAAAAAAAATTAAAAAGCTGTAATTACAACTCAAATACTTTAAATCAGTTTTCAATCCCTCTTCATTTCTAGTTCTCTACTTCTGTTTTCAACACCCTACCCAGCTTTGAAAACCTCAGCCAACTGATCCGTTCCCAGTACAGTATTCACATAGTGCTCCCAGCTGGCAGCAAGAAATAAAGTACAATGATGGCTCCCAAGAGAACCAGGGCCACTGTGCTGAGCTGAGGCTGCACCAAAGCTGGTGAGGTGTGACAGACAGCCAGGCTGAGCATGGACAGGGGAGGCTGTCCCCAGGAGACAGGTTTTAGAAGTCTTAATTTCAATCTAAGAGCAGGGGAAGGACATGTACATGCATGATTTCACCTGAAATACGCATTGTTGAAGTACACTGTTGAACAATTAATGCTTTCTCTTTTAGGACTACATCCCACTGATTTGGATAAAACATCTTTTTCTTGTACATGTTTTAGCTACAGTAAGTCATCATTCTATTGTCTGATGGGTAACAACACTAAATTGTACTAAAAATGCATTCATAAGAGAGTTACTGGGAAGTGATTTACAACAGTCCAGATTTTTTCAGGGCAGTTTGTCTGCCTTATCTCAGCAGAGCTTACATGGTTTCCTCCACTCCTGCATTACAGAATCCACTGCAATCTCTTCATGTTTGCCTGCAGAATTACAGAGATGCTGCCTGGAACTGAGGCAGAAGAGCCTCTTACAGTGGTAAAGCGCTGCAAAAAGGCACCTCAGAGTTCAAGTGTTTAGTTGTTCTGATGCCTCCTGAAGCCATCAGGTGGGCCAGGGACCATCTCCATCTCTGACAACTGGAGACTGCTTTAAGGCAGCGAAACCAGACAAGGCAGAACAAAGATTCACTTTCTGGCTACCTAATGCCTAGAAAGGATAAATTTTGAAGTGTGGCAATGCATTTGTACATGTCAGTAACAGCTTTGTTACATACCCAATGAAATGCCCATTTGTCTGTGGCTGCAGGGCATGGTGCTCCTGCAGATCTCACTGTCACCCTCAGCACTGCAACACTGTGACAGATTCTGGAAGTGCTCCTGGCCCTTTCCAGCACAAAGTCAGCTGCATTTTTTTGCTTCACAGCCAAAGCACAATTGCTGATGCTCAGAAGGCAGGTGGGTATCACAAAATGCAGAGAGATTGAGCTGTGTAAGAATCTTGCTTAGACATCTATTAACAGTTAAGCACAACCACCTGCCTCTCTTGCAGTCAATCTCTTAAAGGATTTCTCTGACCTCCAGCCCCACAGTGAGCTCCTTCAGATGGGAAGGGAAAGGCTGCATCCTGCTTGCCTTCACTATGTTGTCCCTTTCACTTTCCTGTTCAAGAAGAAAAATAGTGCAAAAACTTGCTGCTTCAGGATTCAGCTTATGTTGCTTCCTCAAACTCGTCAATAAATCAGAAAAGAGCATAGAAAGAGCAATTTTGGCCAAAATCCTTTCTTATCACTCAGAGTTTCCAACTACCAAGGTCTTTTTTACTGCACAACACTTAATAAGTGCTGAAGCAGTGACCTGACAGAGCACTCCTGGGTGGTTCCCATGGCTCCCTTGGCTCTTCTTCCTTTGATTGATGTTAATGAACTATGCAGAGTCTGAAACATAAATTGCAACCTTTAATTTTCTTTTCACTAATCCCATGATCAGATTAAAATCTTGGCTCTTTTAGAATACAGTATTTATGTCTCGATCAATCACAAATTATGAAGAACTCCCCAAAGCATTATGGATGTGGGATCCTACCCCCCCCCAAATACTAAACTGCAACAATTAGAAGTCCAAAGAAACTCAGATGACATTCTCTTGTAGTAAAAAACACATTCATCTCTCCCTCTTAGAACCTCCCATTGTTCTGCACTATTTGCTAGACTTTCCTGTCTAGATGCCAAGGGTAGAGTGCATGATACATCACACACTGGGAGTGCTGCTTCTCTGTTGTATCTCTGACTGACCAGCAGCTCAGAGCCTCGCAGAGCCAGAGGGGATATACACACCCTCAGTGGTCTCTTCCATTAAGCACCTCATTGCTCTGGCAGTTTAGCTACCTGCTCCTCTGATATCCACAACAATAACTGGCACAGTTTTCCAGCTCAGCTGGGCTTCTGTGTGAAGAAGTAGCTCCTTTTAGTTGATCTAAATCTTATATTTGACCACCTTATCTGAAAGTGGCTTGTTCCCAGTTGTACCATACCTTTTTGAAATGGGTGGTGGTGGTGTGTGTAGAATATCAAGACTAGATAAAGTGTTTAAAATGTGGGTACACAGATTTATACAGCCACACAGAAATGCTTTTTGCTTTATTCTCCAATCTTTTCCTAGTTTACTCCCATTCTACCTGGGGTTTTGGTTTGCTTTGCTTTGCTTTGCTACTGAATTGACAATATAATGGATAGTTCTATAAAATCACTCAGGAAAGAGATCTTGGAGTTAAGAGCTACTTCAGGGACTATCTCCGAGTGTGTTTTTCCTCCCAAGTGCATCACTGCACATTTATCAACACTGAATTTCATCTGCCATTTTGTCCAGGTGTGTGACAATACAAGCTTGGGGATCCATTGCTGAAAACTCTCCTTGCCCTGCAGGGCTTGCTCTGCTGAGTTCACCCACAGGCTGCTTGGAGCTCCCTCATCAGCACAGGGGGAACAAATCTGCTTTCAAATTGCACCAACACAGAATAGCTGATTCTATATAATGAAAGATGTCACCTAAAAGCAGAGGTACAGCAGGGCTGCCCTTCACAGTTGTGGGAAGTGGGAAGGAACTGGCGGTTTCGTTCCACCTTACTCTCAGTACAGGAGCACAGACACTTGGAAAGCACATAGTCCCAAATCAACACTCCAAAACTCAGGGCAAATGCACATTAAAACAGAATACAAACAGACAAGCTCTCAAAGAAGCACTGTATCATCATTATGTTGGCCCCTCAACCCCCTCTGACATGATTTCACATGGAGAGTAGGCTGGTGCATTCCCTCTGTGACAGCTTACACACCCCTTACCCTACACCCAGTTTCAGAAATCAAAAGTGACTCTTACAGTTAATCTGCTTCTCAAAGAGGTATTTGCTTTCTCTTTGCAAAGGAGAGTGGCCTGTGTTTCTGCTAAAGGCAAGTACAACTCATGTGAGAGACAGTTGCTTCTGGAGTGTTGATTCAGACAAAGTACCTCAGAGAGAGCAGTTATGTCAAGGCAGTGAATAACACCACAATTATGAGCCTCTATAAAATATAAAAGTGCCTGCACTCTGGGAGAGGAGTGTTTAGTCATGTCACTGCTCCATGGTCTCCAGCATGATGGAATTGTTAGCTATGAAAAACAGCGAATGCTCTAAATATAGGAATTAAGCTTTGCTCTAAAACTTAGCAATGTGAATAGGAAAACTGTGCTTTATTTTGGTGGAATCTGGGTGGCTCAAGCCTTTAAATTCATATTTTAGTTGCAGTTACAGAAAAAGGCCTTATTTTAGACATGTTGTATATCTGCTTAACTTGTATGTTTAACAAACTAGAATAAAAGAGTTCAAAATGTATCCTACAGATACATTGGGTTTTCCTTCCCCAAGCACATTTGCAGCAGTAGATACATGAGACACAGCTGCCCGTATCAAGACTTTAATCAACACAAATGCAGACAACCCTTGTTTACGGAGTATTCAAAATTCAGGTGAAAATCCCAAGGCTTCCTTTGAGAAAAGGAGATGGTTTTATCATTCCCTAATCACAACCTTTCTGACTGCAGAGGCACTTGCTGTAATATTTACATATTGCAGAAGCATCTGTCTGTACAAGGGGACATACACCTCGGAGTTTGGAAGCAGGGCTTGAGACTTGATTTCTGGAAATTCAGATTTTGACAGAATCTGATGAGCTGACAGCTTCACTGGCGCTGACAAGTGTGCAATAATATTTGTATTTATTGTGAGTATCTGGAGTCAGCAATATGCAAGATAATAAACTGCAGCTAGAGATTATGACTTTCAGGAAAGGAGAATGCTATAGCTCCCTCCTATGGCATGATTCATATCCTTTTTCCTGGTAATTTTTTAGCAGTGCCCATCCTATTGTAACATTTCATTAACTTTCTTCATTTAGCTAATTAACCTGCAGTGACCATCTCAGGGAAGCTGCACCCTTTTTGTGCTGTGCCATTCTGTTATCTCTTAAATTAGAGATGTCTGCCCACAGGAATGCTGGCCATAATATAAATTATGTTATGAAAATGGATGCAACTCATCAATCAGGCAGAGTAATTTATGATCTTTCCAAATACGATAATCTGTCTTGTAATAATTGCCTCCGTGAAATGTTATCCAAGGGTTGGATGGCCCAGCTCAGGACCACTTTGGGAAGAGGCCAAATGCAAGTAGACTGAGACTTTGGTTTGTGAGCTTTGTCAGTACAGAGGGTACTGGGTTTCACAGAGGTTTTCTGACACGGCCCGCTTTCAGAGTCACCTTCCTCATACCATTGCTCTTCTCCTTAATCCTTTCAATCCCAACAGTTGTTATGCTGTCCTTCAAAGCATCTGCTTGAATGGCAGCCTGTAAAACATCAGTACAGGCAATGAAGCTGATAGCATCATATGAAAAGGGCCATTAAATCACCAT
>JAOXXN010000205.1:15824207-15837423 GCA_026770055.1 Myrmophylax atrothorax
GGGTACTCCCATGACTGACCACCTTTCCCTCTGTTCAGCACTTCATCTGAAGACACATCTTCCATTTGCAGCTCAATACTTTCAATACCTTGGTATTTTAAAGCCTGTTTTTCCAGGCACTTGCTGCTTTGCAACTATATAGGTAGGAATCCAAAACCCACTAAGATCAATGAGAGTCTTCCCACTCCCCATCCAGGCCCAAGCCCCGTCCCTTGCTGGCCAAGCCACATCCCCCTTTTACACAAGCCCCGTTCCTCTTGGCTGGCACAAGCCTGGCACGTGCTGGGCACACAACTGGCACACGGCTGGCACACCACCTGGCAAGCGTGCTCCCCATCCCTGCTCATGTCTCCCAAGACAATCCACTCGGGCAGTTGCAATGAACCACCTTCACCTCTATGCCCCAGCAAGACATTGCCAGAGCTGTGTGCAAGCAGGGGCCAACATCCTGGCTGGAGGGAGGATGAAACAGGGAAAAAACATCTATGAAATACTGAGGAAGCTAAGAAATGAATCCATGCAAAGAAAAAAAGCCTCTTAGCAGTAGCTTTCCAAATCCCTGCAGCTGTGAGACAAACAGCAGCAGCAGCAGCATTCCCTTTCCTCTCCCTACCTGTTTGCAGCAGGCTGGAAGGAGCTGGTGTTGGCACCCACTGGCAAGAACACCTGGCTTGGCAAGTCTGACTTGTCCATGGATCTTAGAGCCCCTACAGAGGAGGAGTTCATCTGGCAGGGAGTCCTGCCCTCCAAGCAAGCCTCTGCAGGCAAGAAGGGACCAGGCTGGTGGTTCCTTTCCACAGCACCGGCTCCTTCCTAGGAAGAGGATTTGCCTCTCCAAGTGCAGAGGGATCACGTGGTAAGTTTTGGTACCGCCACCACCCTAGCTGGCTTTAATTCCTTACTACTTCTTCAGAGGTTATCACTTCACCTTAGCTGGCATTAATTACAGGTTTGAACTGGCATTAATTACTGGTTTCAAATGTACCAAGTTTGTATTTACTGGGCTTAATTATAATAAGCTTAAAACCCCTAAACCTTTGCATTTTATTCACAGTAGGACAGAAGTCCAGCTATAGCACTGTAGTGAAAAATGCTTTATAGAGACCTAGCAGAAACCAATTCCTTCTTCAAGGACTTAACAATTTAAATCTGTGATTGAACACTTGTTCACATCCTTATCTTGGAGAAGGTAGGTTGTTCCAAAGACTCTAAAGTGATTATTCATCCTGTTCATGAATTCAAGAGCATATATATATTTGCACAACTGGAAAAGGCCACAAGAATTGGAATAACAGCAGGTGGATATAAAGAGAGATAATTGTGACTAATGTAATAAGCAGTGGCTACAGACAAGTAGCTCCATAACTGTTGCTGAATATTTTACTGACAGTACACTGGGGCAAAAATCAAGGAGAGATTTGAAATAGGACAATGTAGTGTTTTGTTGGCTTTTGGGAGAGCTTTTCATGTGCATTATTATAGGAAAAAGCATGAAAATGTCTGGTGGAGATTGGATTAATGGCTTAATTTCTAGGGAATATTAAATTACCTGGCACACTGTAGAAACATTTATAATTTATAAGGAAAATGACATTAGCAATTTCCATGAAGATTAGAGAAATAGCCTCAACAAGAATTACTATATTCAAATCCAAGGTTCCCCTTCAGGAGCATGTTAAACATCCATATGCTGTAATAGGATCCACCACACAGAGGAAGACATCAGTTTCCCTGTCATGCAGACAGGACTCAGACCAACTGAATGGTGGTGCTGGGAAGAATCAGCCCAGGGGAGCTGCATTGCCACTGAAGGGGAATGCAATCCCACTCCAGCTGCACTGCTTGTGGATTGTACAGCATCATGAACTGGGCAGGATTCTTTGCAGCATCATCCATCACTAAAATGCATTACAGAGATGGAAGCTAGAAAACAGCATAAAAATCTTTCTTCTAAATGATGTTATAGACTGTAGGTTTCCTTCTCATGTGTCAATATTTTACTTTTAGAGGGATGCTTCCCTGTTGTGGCTAAGAAAAGTGTTGCAAGCAACAAAAATATTATAAGGCTACAAGGAGCCATATCTCAGCTTGCAAAGGCCACATGGCTGAGATCTGCAGGTGCAGGACAGGAATCATGGTTATCTCTTCTCTGCTGTGGTGCCTATTGAACATTCCCATTTTAAAACTCACTTAATTTCTCATTTATCTAATTTCTAACCCTCCCTATTTTTATCAACTATTTGAGTTTCTCTCATTTTTCAGGCCATTAAGAGGTACAGAACACATTGTCTGCCTTTTTAATAGGTGTTCTGGGATTTGTAGCAGTAAATTTTGTCCCTAGAAAGCCACATCAGGGTGACAAGCACTGCTGAAAAGGGGGTCTAGCCATCCTGGAAAGACAAGAAGACATAGATACAGGCTGGCAGTGCAGTTCAAGAGTTGCTGATAAAATTTATTTTTAAATATTCTGAATGTAATGCTAAAAATAAAGGAAAACAGAATTACTCACAAGGAGTGCCCTTTCTAATCATCTTTAAACACATTCATGCTTAATGCCACCTTTGCAACTTCTGCAAAATGCACTCAAGCAATGGATTCTGTGCAGCAGGGAGGTATTAATTTAGCACTTTAGTGTGAGTCTGTTTTTGCTCAGTTAACTTTAGTCTATTGCTGCTTTATTGAGTGAATAAATTAGTCAGGTCTTATTTATTGCATATCTTTATTTGGCTTTACATCTTCCTTCTGAGCACAGAGGGTGAACAGAGGCAGCTGAGGCCAGAGATGTGGTGAACTGTTTGACACATCAAGACGATAGACTCCATTCTGATCCATTGGCCAAACCATGCAACAAGCTGCATTTTTTCTTCTAGGAAGTTTGTGATGTGCAGGTGGAGACCTTGAGCCTGCCTGCTCATGAGCTGACAGATCACACAGGAACATGGTCCCACTGAGCAGCAGCTTACTGTAATGGCTCCTACTGGCTTTTCAGCAAGACCAAATCAATGTCCCAAAGGGAAGAAAGTCTTTGGGAGCTCAACATGAATACACCAGCTTACTTGATAACTGTGAATTAAACACATTTTCAAGTGCTGAAAGAGCCAGTGACTTTGCTTATTCTTTAAAAACACTGCCAATTTTAGGAACATTACTTGTCTCTCTCCCTTGACCCAGAAGTGATTTTACAGGCCAGCCTCTGTCTGTGCTCCACGCTGGAGCATTAAAGAAATGAAGGAACCACTACAGTATTTGGGTGCCAGCAGCACACTGGCAGTAATGGGATTCAAGCATCTCCTAGAAACGAAGAGGGGCTGGTTCTCCCCACATCAATATATTCCTTTTTAGGAGTAGCCAAATTGTAGCTGAGGGTCTACAGCCTGAAGGGAACAGGAGCAGCCCTCCAGCAAAGCCAGTTGGGCATCTTCTGTCAGCATCCCTCCACTCCCCCTGCACTCCTTTTTCTTTTCTGTTGTTTTTTTTTTTTTAAACCAGATTTTAGTATTACTTTGAATTCTAAATGAGCTCATCAAAGTGGGTGAAAGCCCTAGCTCTCTGAAAGGGAGTGTGGAGCCCTCTGCATTACACCACTGAAACCAGTGGTGCTTCAGTGCCATACCCAGCATGGATTCTGCCCAGCTCTGCAGGGAAATAATGGCAGGAAGGGGGGAAATTTCATGACAAGAGTCTCCAAGTCCATGGATTCAGCAAAGCAAGCTCAAGATCAAATGTCTGGTCAAGACTTCTGGCTCTCCCACTCACTTCCAGCACACTCCAGAGCAGAGTATCAAAACCTTCTCTGCACCTTTTTATGCAAGCATGAAATAACTTAATGTTTCCTGGAGCAGGAGGAAGCAGGCAATGGCAGATTGAAAGAACAGACAAACACAATATAACTTCTGTCTAAAAATTCTGACTCTTCTTCAATACCACAGCTCAAAGCTGAAATCCATTTCTGCTTTTTACACCTGGCAGCATTTCACTGACCATATTGGTGGCAGGACACAAGAAAGAAAGAAATAGTAAAAATGTAGTTTTAAAAGGACATTCCTTTATAGAGTCACTTAAATATGAGATATGCATTTTTTATTCTGGTAAAGAAAAATCAATGACAAAACCTTTTGAATTTCTCATGTTCTGAGCTTTAAATAGGAGCCCTAAGTAAATAATTTTACCTGTTTTGTAACCCCTACCATGTAGTCAAGAAACAAGCCTGCTCTTATACAAATCCCAAGCTGCAGCAGCTGCTAAATCCCTCTCCTCTAATGACTTCTGCTGTGAAGCAAAGTAATTGTTTTTAAATGCTGCTCAACACGTAGCAAAACTAAAGATTAATGTTTATAGTTTTCATTTGTATTTCCATTAGAAACAAGAAAAGCAGCCAAGCAAATACCCAATTACCTCTACATACAGCTTTGCTCTGCTCCAGTACAGTATAACCAAGCAAGTGTGTTCTGTGTTTTTCAAAGAAAAGGAAAAAAATCTGTTCAGCAACAAACCTGCCTTTGAGTCTTGGCTGCTGTGAATTTTCAAGCCAACAGTTTCCCTGCTGAGATTATTTCTTGTGTTTGTAGGAAAAAAGTCAAATCCTGGGATGGGTATATTATACACCATCTTTTTCACAGGGTGCAATAACTGATCATGTGTCTTCTTCTGATGCTTCTTCACAGTTCTATTTAATAAGTACTAATGAATAATATATATCAACAGTATGAGGGGGTTTTATCTAAAAGAATTGTAATTCAGTACTGAGCAGAAGATCTGGTCTCCCTGGCCTGCCAGCCAGTTTGGATTGGGGCAGGAACACTGTGGCTGGGGTCACTCCAAGGTTTAAAGTAAAGTTTCCAGACTCCCAGTGAAGAGACTGCTTGAAGCAACTGTTCATGCTTGAGATGTCTCTGCTTGTGTGACAGGCCTGGGCACAGCGATTTACTTCCAGTTGACATTTTGCTACTGCTTTACATAAGAATTGCAGTTGGGGAAAACACAGTGAGCACAGGTGACATTTCTTATATCTTGGCAAGATTTTAACAACTTCTTTTCACTATATACTATTACTCATGAAATTCATAAAGGGCTTTGCAAGAAGTATTCTATTCTAGTTAATGCAATGAGACAGGTGAAGAGATCCCCTCATTTCCATGTGGATGGCAGCAGTTGCTCAACAGAAAAAAGAAATCTTGTACAAGCACTGGAGTAAGACTTGAACACAAATACTCCATTCAAGTGGAAGCATCATTTATATACCTGCCCTGCAAAAACCTCAAGTGACATTTGCCCAGAACTGCTTATCAGCTAAAAACATGGGGTCCTTGAGGGCCCACTCCCACCCAGGACCCTGTGTCACACCTCTGAAATGCACCATCACCCACAGCAAATCCACTCAAGCTTCAAGAGTTGGTTCAGGAGAGAGGTAAAACTTGACATCAGCTTTTGGGATGCCACCAGCATTCTCTGTAAGGCCTTTAGGTTTCTTTAGGGGTCTTGTCTCACAACTGACTTTGGATTTAAACTCAAATCTTTGTAGATCTGTTCAGATCTTCCAAACTGTGAGGCTGCATTTGAAACTGACCAAGAGGTAAAATATGTAACTACACACAACAAAATACAAACTTTGCATAAGATTTGCTACCCTGAACCACAAGTACGGGTCATAAGAGAGATGAAGTCTTGGATGAAATCACAGCAGTAGCAGTTCTGTCTTTTTCACACCAAAAGTACCAAAAGAACTCCATAACTTTAGACATCCTTTTATATTTTCCCCTCATTACTGGCACCAAACTGCCAGGAACACTGAAACATTATAAAACTGATTTATAAAACACAATCACTATGGTGAGCATACCTGCAGTTCCCCCACACAGCTGTGTATATCATACACCTTTACAGCTACCCGGGCGTCCGTCCCTCTTCCAACTCAGCTGGTTCACACAAATGCCACTGAACAACCAGAAATGCCACACAAAACAGTTTTGCAAGTTCACAGACTAAAGTCTCCAGTATTTTAAAGCATTCATGCAGTAGATTCTTATGTTTTCAGAATTTCAAACAATCTCAAAATCTCATTGCTTTGCCTCTATGTTTGAAAACTGAAACATAGTATAAGATTATAATAAAACTGCATTTTTTCACTGAATCCTACATTATTAAATGCATTGGTTTTAGGGAATATTTTAAAGACTAACTAGGAAAATAAATGGCCACAGCTCTGTGGAGAAGCAGGGTTGTCCCAGGCTCTGTGCTTCTCTCCAGTAGCACAAAAGTATTTTCTGCTATTCAAAGGGTTCATTTCAAAGCATGTTTTAGTCTAGCAGTAGTTTGGAACACCTTACACAGTGTTTCTGAGAGAGAGATTGATAAAGGCAGTGAGAACAAAACAGAAAATGTAGTTTAACAGATGAATCAAGAGATCAAGGTTTGGGGCCAGATGGCCTTTTCTTGTCTAGGGATTGCTTTGGTCCTGACAGCGGCACAAACACCAGCAGAAACAATATGTTGAAACTAAAGTTTTGCCTTCAAAAAGAAACAAAGAACTTCTGTACAAATATTGAATTCTGTGAAGAGATTTTTTCTTTTATTAGCTGCTTCAAAAAGTCATTTTACAGCAAGTGTGTTGCATCAGCTCACAATATCATTTGTCACACTGGACAATACCAGTGCTGGTATTGACTTTTCCCCCACTGCTCACTGTAACTATGAACAAGATATTAACTTGTCCTGTATAAGTGTTGCTCCTACCTTTACTTCACAAGCACAAATAAACAGAGTTGTTCATAATTATTTACTTTTTATTAAATATAAAAGTACATTTTGCAGTGAGATGAATGTAAAACACAGCAGGGACTCCAGTATTGCACTTACTGTGAAGTAACTGAATCATCTGTTCAGACATTCTTATTTTCAACACTTCAGCAAATACATCTATAGATAATTATTATGCAAAGCATACTCATATCTGAGTACTTCAGTAGATCTCATTGCAAACACTTGTGAATCTATTCCCAAATTCTGTGCACATGTGCAAGGGCTGCTGTGAAAAATTTCCTGAAAGGGTGTGTACTTTGGAAGCTCTTTTGAGGGGCCAGCTAAGGTGTGAGGCTCCAAGAAATGCACTTGTGCCACTGCATAGGTGGCTCCAGAGAAGGACCAGTGTAGTCTCTGTCCTGCAGAATACACAATGAAGTTTAGATTTCTGAAAACACAACTCCTAAAGCCTCTGAAACTGTTCACAGAAAACAACAGAGTAGTGATGGAAGAAATAAGAAAATAATGGAGCCATGAGTGTGACACCTATTCCCAGATGCCTGTAAAAATATTGAGCTACTACTACTGAATACATTTCTAGCACAATATCAGTGTCTCTCTAACACAACATTTCGGGATTTCGAATAAGAGTAGAATAATGCTACATTAGTGCCTCTTGCAAGCACATGAACTGCAAAAAGGTGATACTTCCTCTACAGAGGGAGCAAAACACCTGCCTCCAATGGGTCTCTGAACCCTCCTACCCTGAGGTAAAGCATTTTGGTGAAAGAAAAGTAAGCTTTAATCCGACATGTAGCTAACTGGTTTTCAATATAAGAATGTATGAAATTGCTTTATTTCTTTGATGCCAACACCTTCCCTACGATTATGTCTCCACAAAGGACATAGGATGTAGGAGACAGTAGGAGAGGACACAGGATGCTCTGAGTGAAGATTGAAAGCAGTCTATGGGTAAGGAACTGAAGTTGAGCTATAACGAAGATAAAATCTGACTCAGGTCTGGTCTTTAGTTAACCATGTAGGTGCTGTGTAATGGGAAAGGATCCTGCTCAACACACTGTCACTAGGAATTAGTAAGTCATAAGTGATGGGACTTGAGTTCATGGAAAATGAAGTTCCCCAAATACTAAGATTTCATTAAACAAAGCAAGAAAAATGCCTCACATTCTGTGACACTAAAGTAAAGGGAGCTCATTCTGTGTATTAAGCAGTATAATTTTGATAGGCTGGGAGGGAAGGAGTATTTTAATAAACTAATAAAGAGATACAGATGATACAATTAGGTCAATAAAACTGGGAAGATGGAGTTTCATTATCCTGTTCTATCCTACATACTGTGCACCCAAGTGTGTTAAATGGAAAGTTTCAGCTATAGAATTTCAGGGTGTTAAAAACAACATAATAACATGTACTTGGATGCTAATAATGGCACTGTAAATAGACATTAATTTTAGAAATCAAGGCCACTAGAGTACAGTTATCACTAAATGCATTATAAAAACCTCCAGTTCAACAGAGTGGGAGCAAAGAGCAAATCAGAGCTGCCTGACTGCTCTGCAGACACTGGTTGTGCTGACACCATGCAGAACTTTAGCACATAAAATTAATTATGGACTTGTAGCACTCGACTCTCTGGTCATTTTCATCTCCTCAAAAGTTTGTTGGTGCCTTTTTGCAATGATATGGTTTCACATTTGATGCTAAAGCTGATCGCCAAATACACTCATTTTAACGAACAGAGAGATGTTAATCAGAGGAACACAAAAGGATTAGAAAGGGATAAATTTAGGAAGTACATTATTTTGTTATGTGCCATAACTGGTGACAGCACAAGAAGTCTCAGCAGCAGCAGCATCAAAGTTTTCAGTATTAAAACAGATGTGTACATTCTGTGTCTGTTAATGTTATATGGTATTTGTGCTATCTGTGGCCCAGGACAAGGTTTTAACTACACAGTATTGGCAAGAAATGCACAGATGTAAGGTCAGACAGCCTTGATATAAGTAATTCTTCATAATGACAACTTCATTCCCTCTTCCAGTTAGTCACAATTTTTCATAAGCAACACTAATTTTCCCGGAAATTAAATGATGGGCATTTAATTTAAATGGTAGAGACATCTTTTGGTAGGTCCTTCATTTTGAGTACATGACAAGTACAAAAAATTGCTGTGTCAAAGGCAGGGCAGGAGCTGCAGGAGATGAGGTCAGTCTGAGGGATATTTACAGAGTGTGCTGGAGGAAAGCTGTTTCTTGTATAAAAGAGAAGCACAGACTGTGTTTAGAGTGTTTCACTTTGGTATGCTCACTTGGAAAAGGGATTAAATGGTGACTGAAGGTTCTTCCCTTTTGTGTTTCCTGGGTCAGTTCTCCAAAACAATAAATAAATGGCACATGGATCCTGTGATGATTCCCTGCACAGAGCTGAATTCTACTATCATCCCCCTGAAATCAATGAGGTGAACAGCTTCAGGGAGATTTTTATATATATAAAAGGACATTAACTTCACTATTTAAGCCATTTAAAATCATAAATAATTTTGATGTTTTTTAGTAATGTTCAATTTTTCCCCAAGATGACTTCTTAGACTTTGACGCATGACTTGAGCCTGCACCACCCTGCCACATTACACAGCATGAAGAAGCACAGAGAGAGAAATCACAGCACAGCTAATGAGGCATGGAAACCAACATCAGAACAAAAGTTAGCTTAGAGAAAGATCACTCTGTTTGGCTCTGACAACTCTCTGAACCTCCTTGCTTTCTCTTCAGAACAAGAGAACTCGGTGGGTGCCCACTGGCTGGAAATCACACTGGGGGATTACGCAGAGCTGCCCAAGCAGCTCCTCAGTAAGTCCTGCAGCAGACCCTCTGTGGGCACTCAGGAACCACCCACTCACTGTTACTCCAAATTCAAAAGATCAATTTGTCAAAGATAAGGTCTTTTCTCATAAAAGCCTCTGAAAGTATATGTGTTAGACACGGAAGGAAGAACAGTTTTATCATGTAAAATATTAATTGGTTCACATACTATTTAAAATACAAGGTTCTGATACAAGATCTAGTAAATCTGAATGCAGGATCATACTTGCATAGATCATAGAGATAAAAGCCAACTCAACATCTTCAAATATGAAGAAACTCAGATACCTTCTATATCCAAAAGAAATTAATTACCACATGGTTTCAGTTACATCATGTTAAAATATATAGTCATAGCATTCTGTTATCATATGTAATTTCTGACTCTACTAAATTTTCACTACAAAAAAGAAATCAACAAAATTACACTTGAGACTGTGCTCCTGTACTCAATTCTTACCAGATTTACAAGGCATCAGGGATGCTACTCAGAATTAAGTACAAGAAAGCTTTGCTTCACTCTGCAGAAAACATCACTAATAGAAATAGGTTTTTTGAATTCACAATCCAGCTATGCCATTGACTTTCCGAGCTCATTCAAAGTCTGTCACAAAAAGTTATACAGACAATGCAATGCCCACAGCTTTGTGGCACCTAAATGGAGAGAAGAGACATACTGTGCTATCTTCCACTGGCAGAGACTGGTAACTCCTCCTGCCCACACAAGCATCTAAGTGTGACATCAAGTTGGGAGGTGTGAATATCACATCCCCCCCAAGAAGTCAGGACAACCCTTTTGGTTTGTTTTCTTTTCCCAGAATTATATTTGGATATTCAGAACATTCATTCTTACTGCTTGAACCTGTGCACTGGCAGTGAGTGGATAGGCACGGGTACGACTGGCAGTCCCTCAGAGGGCCAGCACAGATCTCTACAGGGTGCCTGTGTTGTAACTTGTATTTACTGCAAAGTGTATTCTACAGTGAGCAGGCAGCTCTGGAAATATCAGAATGTGGTGTTCAAAATTATGCAGCAAAATCTGAGTGTGTAGCACTGGTGAGACCAGAAGGAGAACTAACTCCAAGGGATAAGGACACACAGACCCTCAGCTGCTGCAGGGTCCAACTTCCATATGGAAAGGGCACTCTGCTGCTACTCATCCTCTCAGGGCAAAGCCTCCCAGGGAAAAGCGTCTTAAGTGAGAGTCAGTACTTAAGCCACTCTCCAGACTGGCATTTAACAAGCTGTCACAACGACTTAAAAATGGTACAGGAACTAATGGAAAAACAAGGTTCTGGTTTGCTTATTCTGCCTTCCCTGCTGTGATTTTATCAGGAATTGGCCAGCTTAATTTAGCTTTGCTGGTTGCCAGAAAACAAAATAATTCTGGTTTAATTTCGTTTCTTGGCTGGGCTTGCTAAACTAATCCACCACTAATTGTCCATCAGTGCCTGGCACCAGCAGGTCACACCAGACCCTGGACTAGGAATGCTGGGCCCTGTTCTTGCTCCCGCTTCTGCTGGCAATGTGGCCACCAGGCAGCACCTGTGCCTCCTTGTGCTTCCCAGCCCACATTTATAAAAGCAAGTTACAGTTACTGCCCAGGTTGGAAAGCTGACACTTTTATAAATGCTTAGAACTAGAAATACCTAACGAAAGTGTTACTTTGTGAAAGTGTAACTTTCGGGTTTAGTTTGAAGGAAGTGTGAAATAAAGGAATATAAAAGCACCTGCAACACTGACACCGAAGGTGAGATATCTTCCAACTGGCTCTGCCTTTGCATTGCTTGCAAGACTGAGATCTTCCTCCAGCTCAAGTGAGGGCTGTTTTGTCTGTTTGAAACTAATCCAACCAAGGTAAAAATCAAGGTTTAACTAGCACAGATAAAATGAGAGTGATCATGCAGTTCTTCAAAATGCAAGCCATTACCTTGCTAAAAACTTAATATTCAGACATAACAATAATATCTTTTGGAACAGGATTTAAGGTTACTGGAAATAAAGACCATTTGGAAAATGTCACAGCCTTGGTAAGAAGATCCAGGGATAGCTTCAAGTACCCAGAGGCAAATTAAAAGATAAATCTTCCATATTTAGCATTCACCAAACATAAATACAGCTGCAATTTGCCATTAGAAACCTAAGGCAGCTCTCACATCTTCTCCTGAAATAGCAAGTGACTGGGCTTTATTTATCTCAGGTTCCAAGGAATCCAATAAATCATCATTCCCAAACAGTGTAACACAATGGCTCCTGCAATAGGAGCCAAAAAAACCCCCAAAGTAGCAAACCAATCAAACTTACATGAAGTGAAAAGAGCAAGAGACCCGCTACTCTCTTAGATAAGTGCATGAACATAGATAGGGAGCATATGGTATGAGGACATATTGGATTTCTGACTTTCGCTTGGCCTTTTTGCATTATGATATTTCAAATCAATATATTCTTGAATATCTCCAACTTGACTCCCCCCTTAGGATACAGATGAAAAATATCCACAAGGAATTTACAAAATACTTCTAGTTAGGAAGTAGAACATAACTGTCCACCTGCAGATAAACCTTCATGCAGCTACTCCCTGGGTAGCTTATCTTTTCACTTTCCTTTAGGTGTTCTGTTGTTAGGAAAATATTTTCTGAGATCAAATTCTCTTCTAACAATCCTATTTTTACTTTGTTTTTATGAGACTTTGAAGAACATTTCTTGGTCATCATCCAGAACTGTATTTCTTTTCATGTATCACATTCCATCTGTGACTGTTATCCAACTGTGCTGAGACTATTCTTTAGCTAAGCAACCTGGCAAAATTGCTTTTCCATCCTTTTTTCAGTCTTTTCAGTTCTGTAGCAGGTTAAGTCTTTTTTGGTAAAACCCAAAACTACCCCAGCCATGGCTTATTTCTTGTATCATCATACAGGTCAAATTATTCAAATGGTCCCTTATAATCAAAAAACCATGAATTTGTGTTGCTGAGCTGTTCTGTAAAAAAAAACCCCAAACAAGCATGACCTCATTTCCCAGAGAGCATTTCCTCCACCTCCCACACTCAGGTGTGTCTGGCTGCCTGATAGGCACTGTAGTGATCCCTGACTTTCCAGGTTCTGGCAGTGGCTGCCAACATTCCCAGCATCAAAGATGGGAACAATGATGCCTGTGTGGAATCCCTAGACAGGATCTTGCTGTTCTGTCTGGTTCTTTGAAATCTTACACCTTAAAATGCCAAGATTCATAGATCCTGCTCCAGGTAAATTTCTGCTGTCCCTTCTGCTCTCAGTAATACACCTCAAGCAGCAATCTCTTTTACCCATTTTTGTATATTTGAATAAATCCCTCCCCAAAACAATCCAAAAGCACATAGCCTTCCTGCATTACTGACAAAATGAATTCATTTACACATGCGTGGAGGATGCTGCTGCTTTTAGAAAGCACCTCTTGCGTATGTAAAAGACGAAATTGGGAGAGCTGTCAGACATGGTTTTCTCTCTTCCTGTTATTCTCATATAACCGCCCTGAAACAAAGAATTAGAAAGCAAAATTCTCCAAGCCCAGAGTATGGAGAGGAAATGTGGGCAAGGAAATAATTTTTTAAAAAGTTC
>JAOXXN010000205.1:15838957-15864141 GCA_026770055.1 Myrmophylax atrothorax
AACAATTAATCTGGACTAGTGGCATGCAGGCAGAAAGACCAACTCAGAGGCAGACCTATGCATGCAGATCATCATCTAGAGTGTCCTGTAGGGGAAAAAATCAGGACTCTGCCCTTACAGAAGGGTATGAATGAATATATTTCCTAGGAAATAAGTTTTTCCTCTTTGAATTTAGTTCTAGGAGCCAGCAGAAATCCAATCCTGTTATGCTTTTATCTATCATCTTTCTCTGGAAGGTTTTATTAGCTCAATTAGTAGAGCTATCTACACTGAAATTTCGCTTTCTGTCATTACAGCTCTTGAATGTAAAATTCAGTAGGAAGAACTTTGAGATGCATTTTTTACTGCAAACTTGAGAATCTTTCAGTCCCTTTTTACTGTACCCTGAGCAATTCAAACTCTTATCCCATATAACTCCCAGTCATGGAGTACCCCTACAAACACAACTCCCACAAGAACTACACTTCAAGAACACTTCCAGGAGAATTCCAAATGCTGTTAATAGGGTTGTTCAGCCTGTCAGAAAGGACCAAAACACTAATAAAGGAGTCAAAAGAGATAAATCAGATGAGTCAAACTGACCTTTAGCTAAATACATGTAATACTTGTGGAGAAAACAATGCAAGAAGAGGGGAAGCAGCTTAGTGTCATACTGTTAGAAGCTGTTACCATTACAGGACAGTGGTCACCAGCAGAATCTGTGAATTTGTCTATCTTTAGAATAAAGAGGCATTTCAAATATTACAACGGTATATACAAATACTGACTTTCAACAACCAGGCTAACACAAACTAGGTATTCATTCGGTGTCTCTGAGAAGCTCTGGTGCAAAATACAGTCAAAAGCATCTCTCTATATGAGGTCTAAAAATCCTATATTGGTAGACTGACATCATTGCTGTTTCTGTAAACTGTGAATCAACTTCTCACACCGTAAATCAACAAATTATTGTATCATTTCTCTTGTGTGTGTCATTCAAAGCACTTCATCTTGAAAGAAGAGACAACATTTGTTTCTTTGGCAGTGGCTGATAATGAGTATACTTGCACAAAAGCATTTTAGAAGGGTCAGTAGCCTGTTACAGGGGGATTCTTACAGAGCATTTCATCACAGAGCAAATGGAGAACATGATTTTGCTGCCATTGAATCATATCTATTCCTGAAAATTACTGTGGTTCCTCTATTTACAGTGTGATTGAGACAGAGAAGGAAAAAGAGCAGTCAGTACTCACAGCATGGAACAACAAAATCAGTATTACAACAACACAAAAATTATTAACATGATAAAGCACTAAAAAGCATTGTGTTTCCATGTATCCCACTCTCCCCTGCCATGCTGTACCAGAATGGAGCCAGGTCAATGGCTTCATATCACTAAACAGATCAATCCATGATGGTGAGGCAATCTGTGTTCTATTATTCCGGCTCTGTTGTGTCTTCTATAAGTTGGTCATGACTATTTGGAAAGCAGGTGTACATTGCTATAATGTTAAGTACGAATACTCCTTTTCTGTGCAGCGATTTCTTTCAAGTTACCCAATATTTGTGGAATGTCTCTCATTTAACCATAATTCTGCATTGAAATTGGATTAGTAATTTTTCTACTCTGAATTTACCGATTTTCCCATCAGTGCCTTGACTTTCAGAATTGAATTTCTGCCTCTGAACCACATTTTAGGAGGAAGTTAATTTTTCCAGCAATTTATATTGTGTTATTTTTATTAAGAAATAGTCTTAGAAAGGGAAAAATTTCAAAGGCTTTTAGTTTTCAAAAGCTGAAGAGCAGATGGGAACAGAGCGCCCCATTGCTAACCCAGAACTACACATTAAATTGACACAGTGAATATGTTAGCAAAACAAAACAATTCAGAAGAACAGAGATTAGGGAACAAAACAGACAGAAAGAATTGATTAATCCTATTGATTCAGAGCAGCACTGTGTGCATTTAACACTGTCCAGAAATAAGACTCTTCCTAGTTTAGAATTTACATGTCTAGTGGAAATACCATTACATTAAGGACCAATACATACTGGGAAGCAGAGCCATCATCCCCATCTCCAAACAGCACAAACAAATTTCCAACTTGAAGCCTGATTCAGTTGAGACCACACATCTGAGCACCTTTTCCTGATACAGAAGAATAAAAAATAACCTTACATATAATCTGATATCAGACTAACAGAGAGAATCAGCCTGATTTACAAGAAAAAAGGTATTTCCAGCACACAGTCTTACATTTTTCTCTTCAGCACGTGTTAGTGGCAAGGTGTCAAAATACATGTCCCCAAGAAAGAATAACAATAAATGCAATTTGCCAAATTCTCCAAATTATGAAAAAAAAAAATCTGCTGACACTAAACCCACACCCAGAATGACTCCCTGATCTTTAGAGTCTTTTCCAAGGGGTCATCCCCTTCCCAACACCTCTGAGATAGACACATCTCCAAGGCAACTTTCTGACTAGAGGTAGTAATCATTATGTGTGTAGGAACAGTGGGCATTTAGTGCAGATAAGGACAGAACAGGCTCAGTGTTTTGTCTGATGTTGCCAGGAGAAAAAGGAAAATGAAATTGTAAGTGACTAAATTGATTTTAAGCTTCTATCACATTCAGATAACCATCCTATGGGCCCTTTCCTCAGTCCCTCCAGTTCACGGCCTAGGATATTTAAACTGCCATTGACATTAAAACATCAGGCTGTGAATTGTAGGAGCAAGGCAGGATCAGAGATTTGCCTCCAGCATCTCTGCTGCTGTACAGGCTGTAACCTCTGGCAACAGGGCAGAGTGGGCACCAGGAGCTACAACATCTGAGTCACTGCAGCTCTTTGCTTCAGCACCCACATCTCACTGCCATAAGAGAATGTTAACTAGGTCAAAAATTATACCCAGAATCATGACTGGTGTTATGCAAGGGTCTTGTGGATAGAGATATCAAAATTTAAGACAACAGATATTTAAAGAAATAGAACTGAAACTGCAGCATCAATTTTCAACTAAATCTCTTGCTGTGAATAAAAATCAATGATAATCTTGCCTCTAACTTTTTAGGATGTGTTCAACAGATATATTACAAAGACTCTGAAAGCTAATGGAGCCTGGAATATGAGATCCATCCTTAAAATGATATGTAACATAATTATGCATAATGTTCTTCTACTGTGTTACAAATTTACAGGGGAAGTTTGACTTCTGTATAATTGCTTATTTGACATTAGTGTCTGTGTAACTGAAATCATATTGAGCTTTCAGGTTGTCAAGTATTTTGTGGTTTTCCACCTGTGAAACATTAGAATTGGCTTGACTTTTCTTCTTTAATCTGGCCCAAACAAAGTGTCCCTTCTAGTTTTTTTAGCTTTAGGTATTGTTTTCAGCCACCCACAGCCACCTATGCTGTCATCATGAGAAGTAAATGACCTTCTCAAGGAATTAGGCATGATCAATGTACAAAATCCAGAACAGGGAGAAATGTGTTTCTCAGCATGTCCTGCGTAGTAGAAGAAACCTCATGGCACATGGACAGTATTTACCCAATTCTAAGGTCAAAAGAGAGGAACCCAAGTCCCATCTCCAGGACATAATGTCATCACTCACACAGAGGTGATAAGCATTCCATCACCCTCTGCACAGGATTTCCTCTCTTACACATTCTACTTTCATCACATTGGTGATTACTTGGATTCAGTCAGCACAAAGAACCTGAAAGAGCCCAGTGCCATGCAGAGGCTTGAAGCAACCTAAAAGAGCATCCTTGGCCAGCAAATAGCTCCTTCTCACCAAGGGATCAACTTAAAAACTTCTGCCTCCACACAACCAAGCTGAAGACCAAACAGACTGGTGTGTTTACCTGCAGTCAAAGGTGAACACATCCTCACCACCCACTAGGATTTTGCATGGCTCTTTTCCCTCCCAGTAACAGGTATTGTACCCAAAGGACCCCCAGCACTGGTATATGAGCACAATAACCCACCAGAATTATCAGGCTGTAGGTGGTCTGAATCCTTATTTGAATGCACTGCTACACTGGTGAGGGATTTCTGTTTCAAATTGACAACAAGGACAATACAAATAAAGATGATTTTGAATTCATAAAGAGGAATTTAGCTGGATTAAAGGAAAAGCATGCAAACATCTGACACAGCTAAGCTTCAGCTATCTCACAGCCAAAACAAACCCAGCACCACAAAATCACTAGAAACTAGGTTAAAAAAGACAGTGCAAAGAGAAGACTGAAAGAGGTGGAAACCAACAGCAATGAAGGTTAAAATCCAATCCACATACTCTGCTTTTTCATACATGTAACTCACTTCGAAGAAAAAGGATTATCTCCCACCAGTGGAATGGCTCATTGCCTCGAGGAAACGTAAAACAATTGCTGTTACAGAATAAAAAGAGACCACATACAAATAAGAACATACAGCAAAAGGACAACAAAACCCGGGGTGAAATGGTGTACTACAAAGTTTTCTAAACCAAATTCTCCCAAGAACAATGGAGGCATTCTTCCTAGCAAAAACCTTGCCTGCTCAAGCAAACAGCCCATGCAAAAAGTCAAGGAACAGCTCCCGAAGCTTTCCACGCATCTCACAAAAGAAAATAATTTTATAATGCACGGCAACAAAGGAAGGGCTGATCCTGATTTTTCATTGTTATGATAAATCAGGAACAATTTCACAGCAGCCACTGAAATTACTGTACTGAGACAGAAACTCTGCAGATACAAAATGAAGTTCTGGCTCACAAGGAAACAGCGACTCCCTGGTTTTTAATCTTCCTGCAGCAGAAGGTCTTTTGTTATTGACACAAGGAAGAAAAATACAAACAGCAAATCAATTTTTTCCATTTTTTCAGGTTATGATTAACATTAATTAATTTCCTCAGCTTTTATTTTTATCGTTGTTTTGGTGCTTATAGCACTTCCACCGCTGCTCTAACACCATGGGATGATTATTTTAAGGAAAAAAATTACACAAGTGGCACCACTCGTGGCACCACCAAGCTGCAGTCCCTCAGAAGACAGCTGATTCACAGAGGGTATAAATAACTCTGTCAAGAGAATAACTTAGGCTTAGTGTGAAATCACTCAGCAGAGCCAGAAAGGTGGGGACACAGCGGTCTCTATCAGTGCATCAGCAGTTCCCCTTCTCCCCTCATCATTGCAACAGCCTTGCTTCTTTCAAGCAGTATTAAAACAGACAAAAATGTCTTGTTCCCAAGTGGAGACAGCAAGCTTTGTGAGAATTCATTATCTCTATGGTGATCCACAAGTCCTAGCTGTGCTAGGACGTCACTGAAATGACCACGTGCCAATTAGAAACAGTCCTACAGAACTAAACAGAGCCATATATTAACCTGGTGAGGAGAAGCTGTGGGTCACATCCCACCTCTCAGACACAGCACAGCCTTTCCCTGTCCCACTGTCAGTAGCCAAACACTCAATAGAAACTCAAGGTTATTTGCAATGGTGACAGCAGAAAGGCACAGATTCTCTGCATTGCATTCATGAATGCACATAGAAACATTTGCCTGCATCAAATATTGCTTTGGGGAAAAGGCTTTTTTAAAGTAATAAAGCTCATGTGAGAGTGTCGATGGTATTAATCTATATATAACTTAACTCACAACCTCAGCATCTCATATAAAAATTAAGATGTGCATACACACACACATTCTTCATCTAAGACTTTCCTTGTACCTCAACTCTTTCTTCTTTATATCCAGAAGGAGCAAAAAAGCATTTAGGCCCAGCCCCAGCACCGTATTTATTCAGTCAAAACCTCTGGTACAAAGTCTAGGGAAAGCCACTTGATTGCTGACTCAGACACACCACTGCCATCATTAATACAATATTAACTCACATCTTGGCATGCTTAGGGACCCAAGTCTGGACAAAGGCTCCCTTTCTCTCCTGGGTGGAAAGAGCTCTCCTCTACATCACATCATGTGCCGTGCAGAAATTATGCCAGGGAAGTATCAGAAACTGTGTCCTGGTGAAGTCTGATCTCTTTCCCTATTTTACCACTGCCTTTTTAATGACTATGTCACAGTCTTCAGTATACCAGGAGTTAAACTAACCCAGGCTAAAATCAGAGCCTTCCATGGGCAATTTAAAACTGTCTTCCACTGAATAGCTTAATTTAGCTTTCAACAACTGCTCTGGTTCTGCAGCCACATCTGCCCTCAGCAGACTGTTCGCATGCAAAACACAAGATCACAATACTTGACACAACCTCATAAAAATGTGCCACATAAGACTCTTTATCAAGTTTGCAAAGTTTATCACTTTGCAAACTGTTTGCCCTTCTGTTCTTTGTTATGTTTCTGCCTGTTCATTTACCTCTCAGAAACTCCAGTCCTCCAAAGAAATTTTGGAAAAAGCTCACAACTTAAATGTAAAATTATTCCATAGACTTCTGACAGGTAAAATATGAGGACTCCTTTGAGCCTCATCCTGCAGGCTGTGTGCAGTCAGCATTTCCACGGACTTCAGGGAGAAGTCTGACAGAAAGATGAACTTACAAGAAATTTAAAGATCCAAAACAAAGATGCAACTCCAGATGTACTTTTGCCAGAAAGAGATGACTTGTACTACCTTAACAGAAGTACCAATTCATTGGTTCCTGGGCTGACAGATTTTGTTTCAATGCTTGTGCTGCAATACAAATAGCTGGAAACATCAAAATAGGATGTTTTACTCTCCATCTGTAATCTGCCTTCTTTAGTGAGCACCAGGCTTGATGGTGAATTGAATCCTCAGCTGTATCAATTTCTGTTATTTATCTGGAGTAAATGTGGACATAAACAAGATTCATGGCCAAATATTATTGTATTTTATACATTGAATAAATGTGAAAAGGCATGTGTAACAATCTGCAACTGTCTCACATTCCTAAACACGAACCTTCTCTCAAGTTTTCTTACCCTTTCTTTCCTCTGCTTATGAAACATGTAATATTCAGCTCACACTGGTAAGTATGTTCCTGAAAATGCCCACTTCTTGCCAGAGGAAAAAGCACGATGCTTAAAAAAACCCAACAAAACAACACCAGACTAAAGACTAATCCACATTTCCCTGTGGGAGTGACCTGAAGAGATATTACATCTCTCCTTCTTATGAATGTGGTAGCTATATTGATTTATTATAAACATTTTAACTTCTGCCTTTTCATTTTCTGTTGACAGAGGCAGCAGCTAAGGTCAGGTCAGCCATTGCCCAAAGCTGTCTCAAAACCAAACCAAGCAACATTTCTCTGGGTAGCAATGGTCATAATTCTTCTTCTGCCATCACCTTCTGCCTTCCTGTATCCTCTCCATCTCTGCAGCAGATAGTTTGTCTATTTTCTACTTTATTTTACACTCATTTTACATCCACATAATTCATGGACTCAGGGTGAGGGGACAGGAAAACATTAGTGAAAAACCCCACAATGATGACATTTTCTTTCTACTTCATTTTCATATAAACTAAAAAATTGGGTTTCTACCTACTGTCATCACATTATCAACACAGCAAAATATTTTTAGGCTCAAAATGAAAATTGACTCCTCTCGTGTACATTAGGAGCTACTCGTGCCCTGGTGACAATGTGAGTGCTGCGAGTGGCAGGCTGTGCTGCCGAGGCTGCTCCCTCGCCAGGAGCCTGGGAGGCTCCTCCCTGCCAGCCGGCAGCAATGGTCTCACTGCTGCATCCTCCTGGAGGAGCATAAGGACTGGGAGCACAATAGCTGCTCTCACATTTATCTCCCTTTCACAGATGCCCAACGCCAGTGAATACAAATGAGGGGATACAGCTAGAATAAATTTGTTTGTCATTGAGAGTCAACAGTGAATGACTGACAATCAATGAATAACGCAGTGGGTGTTTGATTACATGGCCTGCATGTTAGGGTTTTGCAGACTAACCTCTCAAAGCATATTTCCATCCTCTTGGCTCCCTATGAGAGGATAAATATTTCAAAGAAGGCACTGTCTCTTGCAGTATTTGTTTGCACTGTGCCCTAGCACAATGGGGCTCTGTTCTCCAAGCCATTCTTAATGAGAAGTTCAACACCCATTTCTTTTTATAATCACACACTAAACAGTTTGGGTTTAGTCTTCTACTTTCCTGGTAGGCAAAAGCCTTATTGATCAGATTCCCTGTTAGTTGTTCACCTTGGCAAGAATCCTCTTGGTAGGTAAGAGAGAAGAAATTGTTTTCCTCAGCAGCTGCATTCTTGCTTGTGTTCACTTCCACAAATAGTTTAAACCAAAGAGACTCTCTTTTTTCATCTAAGAGAGGCATTTGTTGAAATTCAGTTTGAGAGATGAGTTGAAGGCAAGTGAAACACTTAAAGAGCCCTCCAGCTGTGAATATCAGTCTCTTTGCCTTGGACCTTTGAACTCGCATCTTCCCGAGCCACCAATGATCCAGATTCTAAACTGAGCACTTACTGTTATAAATGAGATTTTGTTAACATGACAAAAGTGATTTAAGTCCTGCTTTGTGCTTCTGAGTTTGGAGAACTGGTTTGGGGGCTAATTGCTGTTAGAAAGCAGATTATCATCTTTAGATATACCTTAGTCCTCTGCTATAAAACTGGGCAGTTACTTATTAATAACACAAATTATTTAAAGCAGTAGAGGAATATACAAGACTAAGACACACACTTTGGGTTTGTACCTTTTTGGACATATTACTGCTGGAAATCCTGATAAATAGGAAAGAAATTCCCAACATTCATTGAGAAATGTGTAACTTGAGAAGCACACCTAAGAAAGTTAATTTTACAGAATGCAATAATGGTAACTGCCACTAACCTGTGAAACATCCGCCACTTTTGCATACTGCAGGGCTTTGAAATATTAGTAATTAAAGTATCAACTTATTATGCAAGGGACAAAATACTTGTTCTAAATGTAATAGAGGCTTTGGAAAAGGGGTCAAAACCCATTTAAATAGTAATGAAAATGAGAGAGTCAAAAGTGCAAAAGGACATAGAAAAAAGGGGAGGACACTCTCTATTTTGGTTTTTCTTTCCACCAACTGTTTCCCTTAAACCAAACTATTTATCAGTCTGAAGAACAACATGAACAAGGATTTCAAAACAAAGGCACCTCCTTGAAGTTGCACCTTTTACAGATGAGCATCCATGAGAACTCCTCCTGGTGTCCACTGTTACACTTCACACCAGACCCTGCAGGGATAGCACTGCCCCAGATGTGTCATGGTGAATTAGGACATCAGTGGACAGTAAGGAGTACTATAATACCAGCATAGGAGAGGACAGAAATAGTCCCCTGATAAAGGCAACGTTTGCTGCATATACCTTAGACTCTGTCTAGCTGAGACAGCTCACAAAAGTATCAATTTAGAGTCACCTGTAAGGGTAGTTTTCGTATAATGGGCAGCTGGTCTACTCCCAGTGAGTCTGAACCCACCAATTTCTTTCATGAAGCAATCAAACATTAATGGGTTTCTGTTTTAACCTGTTCAGAGCAGAGATGGTGACAGAAAGAGATAAAATTGCATTCCATCACAGGTATGCACAGCCAACAAAGTGCTTTCATCTTGCAATCACTTTTTTTTTTTTTTGCACTAAAAGGCAAGTTAGGATCTATAAAAACTTCAAATACTTTGCGTTCTCCAAAGAAGAACTTCTCCATCAATCTATCTTAGGTTTCAGCCTCTTGATCTTTTCTTTTACTCTCGTGATAAGACTCAATACCAAGAAATATTTCTCTTAAAGGACCATCCTATAAAAATAAGAAACGAGATTTTATCTCATATCTTAAAATTAGAAATGCATTATTGATAGGATCATTAATTATATATTTTGGATTTATAACCAAGATTTGAAGAAAAGCACAACATTTGAAGGTACATAACTGCTATCACAGCATACAATCACTTCTTTTTTATTAAGCACAGACCCCATTTCCTCCTTGTATGAATATTTTATTCTGAATATGTGTTCCAGTTATTTGGCAATATCTTCTATTCCATTTAAACCCTTATTCTGAAAGAAGGTATCTCAGGTGTAAAGATTTCCTACTGACATAATCTAGTTCTAAATCAAAATAAATTTGAAGCACAGTGTCAAAAAAACCCCCAAACCTTCCCAACGCTCTCCTCCATCAAGGCCTCAGATCCAGAGGCTGGTGGAACCACAGGCACTTCAGTCTCTGACTGCATCTTCCCAGCCCTCTGTAAGTCACAAGGTAGGGCCCCCACCTTTCCATGGTTTGCAGAATTGCTGCCAGCACAGACCATACCCATTGCTGAAGGGTTTTGCATGGCAGTGGGTTGATCTGCAGTCTTTCAGAGGGCCCCCTCTGTGTGCATGCACACACATGTGTGCATCCTTTCCTCTCAGACCAGGAGCAGAGAAGGAACCTCTATCAAGTTGTCAGCCACCCTAAAGAAACCTCATGGGTTTTTAAGTGTAGGCTTGATCTGAGACTCCTGGGAGATTTATTAAAATACAAATCAGGGCAGGCAATGTAGGTATGCATGAAGGAAAATTAAAAACTTTTGTGGACATGTGCCCCACCATTTTTCACCTGTGTACAGCTCTGGCCCAAAGCCTGGCAGGGCAGGATGAGCTGGGTGAGCCAGGGCACACAGGAGGCAGCAGTGCCAAGGCGCTGTGGGTCAAGGTAGCCATCACTTCCCTCAGCCTCACTGAGTTCTTGGCTCTGTGACAAGAGGCAGCTCTTGTGCATTCAATGCACTGATGTCATGTGAATGACAGTGTATGTCAGCCCTCCTTCACATGAAATTAGAGTCTTGCATTAAAAGATCTTTGGGTTAATTCTTGTGTTACATGAATAAAACAGGTGGTTAATTTCCACAAACACACACACAATTTCCAAACAAAGGTGAGTACAACAGAGAAGAGGTGATGACCCATGCTCTAATCTTGTCAGTCATTCAGCAGCAGCAACAGATACATATAAAACCTTAATTGTCAGAACTAGACCTGAGAGTCCAAACTCAGAAGATAAAGCACCTTAGGATAGGTGGCAGGATGTTGGACACACGCAGACCCAAATTCAGTGCCACAAGTTACCATATGGGATTTAGGAGGGAAGACCTGATGTTCAGTGTTCCTGTTTCACCTCCCCATTGGTATAACAGGGAAGCCACCAGGTGCTGGGCAGCAGCCCCCGTCTGCTCAAACCAGGGCAGTGGAGCCAAAACCAACTAATGGGTAGTGAGCTACAGAAATCAGGTCTGAACCAGCTGCTACACTAAGTAACTGAGAGCAAAGAATCTGATATTCTACTGTTATGTTGTGTTTAACTTCTCTAGGTATAACTACGTTATTTAACAGAAAACGGTTAAAGTTACTGGGATTGAGAAAACAATCTTTGATGTCTTTTATACCTACTTCATTCATAGTGTAGATACTAAAACTCCTGCTTTAGAGACTGAAGACTACTTCATTACTAAATGTCTGCATCATGGCCCTTACAAATCTCTGTTAAACTGAGGATTAAGCAAGGGCTGGAACAGATAGTATATTTTCATTCAATCTCCTTTCAAATAATGATGCATGCAACTTCATGTCATTACTCTTTAATGGTCTTAAGCCTTTTAATAGCACAGTAATATTCCAAAAAGGAAAAGGGAATTATTTCCACATTTAATTTTCATTGCAAAAGTGAATGTGGTTCTTTCCGCAGCAGATAAGCAGCTCAAGCTGCTTGGTACCTTAACTGGGATGTCACTGCATTAACTCTGCTACATTACAGCTGAGCTAATGAAACAAAGTAAAATGATTAGCTTCAGACTCCTTGGAATATCAAAAGTAACATTTGCTTTGCTCCCAGGGACCTCCACAGGGGCAATGGGATCTGCAGGCGCTGCACCTCAGGGAAGTCAAGTTTGGGCTGTGCCACCGAGCTGTTACCTGCCCCATCCTCCCAGGGCACAGGTCCTGTACTGGGATGTACAGGGAGCTGGTGAACACTGTGGTCCTGCCCATGGCATCCCTCATGCAGCCAATGGTGTGTATTGCCAAGGAATAGTTAGCCTAAAAAGGCTTTGTTCTTCCCTTCCTTATACTGATTAACTCTGTGAATGTTGTAGATTTGCTCCTGCTGCACCTCTGTGGAAAGCAGTTGACAACTGGGCTTCCTGGATCTTTGCATTACAAGTGGAAATAATGTGTTTTCCCTTCTTTAAAAAGAAATAATAATTACAATCCCTTGTTGTTATTCTAGCAGCATGTAGTACTAGTTAATTTAACTTTAAAAAAAAATCAGATTCAGATGGAGGCTGTGAAATTCAAAAACAAAGGGTTTCTGTGCCACAGTTCAGAATCTTTTTCACTTGTTCTTTCAAAGCAATAATGTGATTGATTTTTTCCCCCCTCTTGGGGGGTGGTACTATATTCATATTTCAGCTTTAATTAGCTTCTCCGGGATTGTTAGTGCTTCTGCAAGATTCTTTCCTCTGCATTCTAATTATAGATACTGGATAGATTAGCCAGTGTTTGATGACCTTTAATAGCCAATTGACTTCAGCCTCATGTGTACAAAAATCCTGGCTGGGGAAGGAAGAGAAGTTGTATCAAATGACTAAACCCAAGTGAAGCACAGCAGCTCTGGCCTGTCCTCCTATACTGGTACTTTAAATGAGCTCCAAAGAGAAAACACATCACCCACACAGCAGAGAACCCAAAACCCTAAGGTTATTGGCACTATAATCTGAAAGATTTCCCTTGCCAGGCTGCGCTAGTCCTCAAAAATGTAAGAACATTTCATTGACCACCATAGAACTGTGGCTTAAGCACAGCCTCAGTCTAGTTTTAGAGACACTCCTGGACAGGGCTCCTGTTGGCCACAGAGTTATTGGAGGGGAAAAAGTGGGGGCAGGGGGACTCCAGAACTTCTGTCCTGGAGAAAACAGTTTGATATCCCACACTTTATAGCCTGAGTCTATAACTGCACCCAAATAGCCGCTCCTGCTCCGTCCTGGCATCTCCAGGAAACTGTTGGGCACAGACATCTCACATGACTGAATCATCTGCTGGAAAGAGCCTTCAGCAGCATCACAGCTTCTGCCAGTGAGAGAAGCTGTGCTACAAACCTCTCTTTCTCTCTCTCTCACTTCCTAGGCATTTATGATACGAGGACTGTCCTAAAGTTCTTTTCATCACCTACCACAACTAAAGGGTACTGGAACCCAGACTTTATAGTCTGAGTCTCTTGACTGCACCCAAATAGCCGGCTCCTGCTCTATCCATTTTATCAGATATGTAATTTTAAACTAGGAAAATACTATTGGAAAAAAACTCCCATCTTTAAAGATATTATAATAAGGATTGTACATGTGTCCAGAAACACATAAAACTAGCCAGGGAAATTCATTAGATTATCACTTTGTGACTGGTTTAGTAAAAATAAATGCTCCTCATGCAGGAATAAAAATCTGTTGGGTTTTTTTTACTTAACCATTAATTAATGAGGTTGCAACAGCATGAATGATTTACAGTGACATGCTCTGACAGGTTATACATGGTGAGTAATGCTATGTCAGACACTTCAGAATTTATATTGAGATGAATGGCACATAATGTGATGCACATGCTAACAATGAACATCAATATTTAGTCCTCCCAGCAAACCTACTGGTATGATAAATTTGGCCTTAACTCCCTATCTATCTGCAGTCTTGCCTATCAGCTATTTATTTAAAGGACTATTTCCAGAGAACCCTTATCGAGTGTATTTACACATCCTCACTGCAATAGCTGCTTCTGGCAAGTCCTCTTTCTTCTCAGAGCAGTGAGCTCCACTCACATCACTTTATAAGACCCTGGAATTGATAAAGGACACCCAGGCTTGAACAGCCTGGGAAGAGCCCAGGAGCTGCACTGCTACTGTCACATCACCCATGAGCTCCTACATACCCTGCATCAGGGATGTGCCCTTTCTCCACTTGGATCCATTCCCTTGTGGCAGAAGAAGAGGTCGAGGCTGGTCCCTCCCAGAAACTCTGTGAAAAACACTGAATTCCAAGGGAAGGCAAAAAGGCCTCCTTTTGCCTCCCTATCCTTGCTCTCCTCTGCTCCCAGGAGCAGGGAATAGCTCACTGCACCCACCCAGTTCCAGCTCTTGCTCAGCAGAGCTGGAGAGGAGACAACACACTGCTTCAAACTGTATGTGCTCAGGACCTACAGAATGTGTTTGAGAAACTATAATAGTAGCTCTCCTACTTGCTCTTCCCTTACATCATTCACAGTGCAGATGACGTTTCGTCAACAGCTGTGAATGCTGCAATGACCATGCCGTGACTGGTCTAAGGTTTAATTCATGTAGAGGAGGGAAAAGATTTTCTACATTATGCATTATTTTCTACATTATCCATTATTTCTACACAAAGAGAGCCTGTGATTTCTCACCAATTCATAGTTTTGATAATTCCTTCCATTTTTAGTGTTCAGTCTGTTTATTGAACCAAAGAACAAGCTCTTCAGGTATTGCTCTAAGCAAAATCAGAGTATAACTTAGTGACAGAATGTTTTTAACTGTTAGCTTTGAGAATTTGCATCATTGCTACCTTTTAATACACACATAACACACAACTGAGGAAATGCTCATTTTCAGTGGTAACAGAGAAACCACTGGCACAGTCCCTGCCCTCTGTTCCCCAATCATCCTCAAGAAACTGGAAGGCAGGAGAGGTTTGATTCTTATTATCCAGAATGTCACTCTGCCTATAAGAAGAGAAGGAAGTGCAAGCTCATCCATTTATGTCCTGCCTTGTACCTGTGAGTGTGGTCTCACTGGCAGCCCTGCAGGCAGTATTTCATAGCACTCCTACTCAGACTAAGGAGTCCCCCCAAAAGAAAAAGGTTTAGGGTACTGCCTATTCTCAAAAATACATGTTATAACCCTAAGTATTATTTTATTTCCAATCCCACAGTAAGTACATATTAACCAAGATATTTTCCATGTTTAAACAGAGTCGTAGTGGTGAAACAGCAACTCAGTATCTACTTGAGTAGGGTAGCAATGAGCTAGCAGAGGATAAACCTATACTGTCAGAGACCTTTTCTCATTTTGAATAGCCTCTTTGCAGTCCAGTCATACCTACGTGAGCAACGTATTTCTGCATTTATCCACTACTAATCCATAATTCTTTATGAACTGAACTCTCATTAAATTTAGTCATCCCTGTTGTCATATGAATAAAAGAAAGACTTGTTCCATGCATGTGCATAAAGCCAAAGTTTATTTACTCACATCACGTACTGAACTATTTAACATTTGTCAGCTAACAGAAAAGTTGTCAGCCTGCCATTCCAGTGGGTGCTGTGGTGTACCCTACTCTTTCAAAGATTATTTATAAGGCAGGGTATTTGCATGAATGCAAATGATGAGATGTTTGGCATACATGGATCCAACACAGATGTATTAAACCTCTCCACTGCCTCCTGGCACATTTTTTTCAGTGTAAGATTTCCTCCTGACACAACCATCAGCCATCACACAGGGTGTTGTGCTGCCCTGGAAGATTAAGGAGATCGATCTCTTTTGTCCATCCCAACAAACAAACAGAAAACTGCAGGGCTACAGTGTACTACTGTGGGGGGAAAATACCAAAACCTCTTCAATACAGAGCACAGGAGCACACTGGTACCCTCAAACAACCAGTAGCAAAAGCCAAACAGGTTCAAACCAGCAATAAGCAGGAATTTAGTAACCTGCAAGCATCATGAATATTTGGAATCATGTACAGAAAGAAGGGATTTTCCATCTCTTAATGCTTTCACATCAAAATCTGCTGCTTTGCAGTGTTGTTTCCTGTCCCCCAAGACCCTTTCATCCTCTGATACATTCCTGATGAGCCTATTCTCAGAGACTGGGCTCAAAACCTTACTGCTTTGTATGGACTGAACTGATCCCGTAAAGAATTCCTTGAAAACTACTATTAGGATGATGTATGGCCTAATTTTGGTTGCTACAGTATTCAGAGTCAGACTTATGACTTAGGAAACAATCTCCCCCTCACTTGAAATGCAGGGAAAGGTTTTGGTACTGTAAAAGAAGACTTCTGGCTCAAAAGTCATATTTTAAAGTGTGCAGCTCCTGCTTCTGGCTCAGCACTGCTACAGCAGCAGGGAGAGGAGAGCAGCGTGGCAGGAGGTGCAGGGCTCTGGGGCCACTCCAGAGTGCTGGTGTAGCTGCTTTACAGCAGGAATCCAGCAGCAGTTTATTGCCATAAGTACCAAGTTGCCCCGATTTTTTACTGTGGTTTTAAAAGCAGCACGTTCTTGTTAAGACAGAAATGGCTATGAGGAATCAAGTGTATTTTAGCACCACCAGTGAGATGTGACACAAGAACACTGTGCAGGCCTTTATGGCTGGCAATAGGCACCATTGCTATCAGCCTTTTCTCTTGCCTTCCATCAAGTTTAATGTGCATAACCTTGGCAGCAGCACCTCATCTCACACTCTCTGGCCTTGGGGCCATATAAACAAATAAATCAAACTAAAGCCCTATCCCAAAGCAGGACAGGAGAACCTCCTTTTCCTCTCTTCTATATATATCTGTTCACATGACAGAGGTCCTCAAAGCACTACTGTATATACACATCTTCCTTTACAGGAAAAGCAATATTCATTTTACTAATTAATATAGGACAGTCGAATTTAAAACCCTCCTGCAGGCTGAATGCTTCAGCTTATACATTTCAGCAGGATTTCACAAGTGCTAAGCAGCAGTTACAGAAACAGCTTATACTTGTACCTACCTCCACCACTGTTCAAACAGACCCTAGAAGCCATAAACTAGGCTCTCTAGAATTAGGGAATGGCTTTTAAACATGATTTTCAAGACAGGCAAAATGTTCTATTATTATTAATGTACCTTAGACAAGTCCAACCAAGCAAATCAGAAGAATCTAACCATTGCATAGGTGTGTGTCTAATTCTTTTACATGCAATCATGACTCTTCAGAGTGAGAATGCACATGCAACAGTCATTCTGTTCAGCTTCACTACCTTTCAGGTAATTTTTTCAGCTGAGGAAAAGAATCTGTTTTAAAGAACATCCCTACCTATGACAGATACTAAACTAGCTAACATGCTTAGTGTTGCTTCTGCAGATTTTCACCATCCTGAAGCAGGAGGTGCCTGTGGCTTACGCAATGCGGGGGGAGAGGAGTGGGTAGTGGACTTTTTTTTTCTGAAGAGGAAAAAAAAGGTAATTTGGTGATTTTTAGTTAAATCTTTACATCTTTCCTTCAGAAATCCATAACTCATTATCCAGAAGGAGTCTGTACCGACAAACTGGATGCTAAAAGGCTCTAGCCTTAAAGAGCTTTTTTATTTACTTTTTCCTTTCTTGTTTTACTTTAAAAGTTTCCCCAGTGGCTCTAATCTGTAATAGAATATTAAGCTGTATCTCCTGTAGCTCTCTTGGTCACAGTTACTGGTAAGACTTGATTCCTACTGTTCCTAAAAGGCAAGCAACAGGCTTCACCAGGGTATACATGACCTTTCCAAAGCCGTGACCTGGTAGGAATTGTGTCAGTTGCTACAACCTGTCAATGAACAAGAGCTGCAAAACCAGCAGGAGAACAAGTTCCGATACCTGTAGTTAAATAACAGCACCTCAGAGGAGCACATTTATGAAATATCTGAAGGGCTGAAAGGTCACTCTCAATGAATCTCCCCTTTCTTGAGAGCAAGAACTGCTGTTTTTCAGCTACTCCTCTGCCTGGAGCAGGTTGTACCACCATGGCCTGGATCTAAAGGTGTTCAGACTACTTTAGAAGAGAAAGTATTTTCAGAGATATGAACTTTTATCCATAATTTATTATACTTAGAGCAGCACTAAATATCTGGTAGAAATTAATAAAACCCGAAGACTGGAACTTCTTTTCACACAATTTCCCAGAGATCTCCAGGTCTCCTTTCTGGGTAAAGTGTCCCCAGACACCACCCACAGTACTTAAGGTTTTTATCCCCTCAAACATCTCACAGATAGAGTTTGCAAACCTTCCAAAACTTGGCACATGCTAGGAATTAAAGCATTCTTTCAAAGGTTTAACCAAGATGGCTCTGTACAATCACAGAGGTGTCTTCACACCTCACAGCACCAGTCTGAACCTGGCAGCCCCAGCACCTGCCTAACTCACTCTGCTGCTGACTCCTGCCAACCCTCAGCAGCTCCAGGATGGAGTGGTCCATGCACCAAGGAACACTTTGCTGAGCAGAACTTGACCTTCAGGAAAGATATAAGAAAGTCCCCAGCTGAGGTCATCACTTGTGCCCTGAATCTACACTGCAAATAGGTGAGCACAGGAATGAGAAAAGCTGTTGCTTGTTTCTGGGACACCACACTGAACATCCTGACCGTCATCTGCACACAGGAGCCTGTGCTCTGGAGCAGAGTTTGAGCTTACCTGCCCTGCCTGCTGGCTCAACAGCTCTCCACACACCCCAGGGGCCTTGGCATGAGTACTCCTGCCTTTGCCTCTTGCTTTCTGTTTTCTCCTGGTATTTGTGCTGCTCTCCTGCTGCTTTGAGGTGCCTCTGTGGCTGTCAAAAGACAGACGAAAATAAAACTGAGATGATGTCTCTGTTTACACACATTCTATTCTTTGGATATTTTAACTTTGTGTAAGAAAAGGCACATCTAGTGCTTCCTGTACTTAGTCCAAGTGAAGGGAGCTAGTATGGATATCAATCTCAAAGTCTGGTGTGATGCTTTGTAAAGCGTAGCCATCCATCAGCACAACAGAGGCACATCCAAGACCTAAACAGTATTTTTCCCATGAGCTGTTCTGTTGCCAGCTCAAAGAGCTAGTGTCTCAAAACTAGATATTTACTATAAGCAACATGAGCTTGAAGTAACTCAAATCAAAGGTTTCACTTTTTAATTTTTTTTTATTTCCTCAAATCTGCCATCCCTTGACACCTTGTTTAAAGGCTTCTCTATTCCAGAAAAGCAAAAGAACTAGAATGCTATGAAGTGCAGACAGTGAAGTCTGACTGGGTAATTTGGCAATAGCCTTTTTCCAAACCCATTAGAGCACATTCTCAATGTTCCATTAGTACATAAAAAATAAAGCTTAAACTGTACAACTTGTATAAAACCCTAGAGCAGCCATTGCACTCCTTGGCTCAACCACACATTTTAAAAATGGGATTTTTATCACAGTATTTCATTTCCAGTCAATTGAGGGCTGCATTCATAGATCATTTTGCACATACATTACTCAGTGACTGCTCTTTCTATCTCTAGTCTGGTAAATATTTTTGCCTTGTGCAAAGGATATATGGGCAACACAGCCAAGATGAATTCTTGCATTAGTCTTGCAGCTGAGATGACAGTGACATATAGCAAGATATTAGAGCACTGTGGTATCAGAAATGTACAGTAAGCCCAAGCAAAAGGATGGAGTGCAGAGTTTTATAGCCTCAGCCCCAGGAAACCAAAGATAAAAGGTACAATTCCACTGTAACATACAGCCAAGTTTAGTCATTCAGAATAATATACCACATCAATTAAATGTAACCTATCGATTCGTCATGTCCCTGGAGCTGGCCCAGGTGCCCTCAATGACAGCTTGGCCTATTTCATGCAGTGCACTGGAGATCAATAAGGAGGTGGTACAAGGTACTAGATGGTGCCTTTGTGTCTAGCTAAGAAAAAACATATGTAACTTGGAGTTATTAAACTGTTTTACTGCTTCTAAATGAACATAACTATTATATAATGTAATCCAGTAGTAGAGTAGCTAAGAAGTTTGGCTCTGGAAAGTGCCAAAAGACTGCTGTGTTTTTCTAACAGGCAAGCAGGATATTGGCCCCAGCAAGTTCCCAGTTACTGGGAGCAGACTGGTGTGAGTTTTATGGCCAGACCGGAGGCAGCTCCAGAGCAGGGCAGAACTTCAGACATTTTTCTTTACAGGCATTAATCTAGACTCTAAAACCAGGTATATTTAGAGTTCAGGTTAAGCCATTTTCTCTCCATCCCACCAGTGTTGCACATACAGGTTTTACACCTCCAGCCTTATCAGCATTCAAAGCCACATCAGTTTAGCTAACAGTACTGAGATTTTTAAACAGCTAATGAATTCTGTGCAGGGTCAGAACTACTTTAATTCAAATTTCCCTTATATTGAATTCTCTCAACTCAGCAAAGAAGGCAGTTTAATGTGCCATTAAGGCTCTCTCTACAAGTTGTTTTACCTGCTATGTAAGTTGTTGGTATTATATCAAAAATCATAAATGAGCAGGACTAACACAATGGAGAGTCAGTTCAATGTGATGAAGAAGCAGAAAGTTTATGCAAAATACAGACTGCATCCAAGCCTCAGAGTCACCTTGAGGACTGTGGAAACACCAAACAGCGCAATTAACATCATATTTGTCAATTTGCTAAAATGATACAGAGGCTCAAGACACAGAGCTTTAGCAGAGTGACTGTTGAAATGGCTTCATCAGTAACCTGCACTATCCTGTTCTTATTTGTAACTTTATATGAGGTGTCACAGTTGTATATATAAATAACAAAGAAACAGTCTTGTGATGGTAAGTAATCCATACAAATTCTATCAGAGTAATAAACTCTCTCAGAATTTTATCCTCAGGGCTCCAGATAACCTCATCCAGGGAGTAATTCAATAACTCCATCAGTCAGGACCCAGAAAGGGACGTGGTAACTGGGTTTGGAAGTAATGCTAATGAAACTCTACAGATGCAGCTTCTCAAATGGAATTAATTTGATGAAAATGGAACACAGAGAATCATTCCAGGCTCATTTTTTGACATCTTTCAGAGTTAAAATACTTCAAATTGATATGCTTGAAACCCTAGCAACTGTCTCAATTTTCTAATGTAATATCTTTGTGGATAGAATCCTGGAAGACAAAAATTTATTGGCACATGGCAGTATTATTTAATCTAACTTGGTCTGCAGGCTCAAAACATTTAATCTAAATTCCTACGGAATTAACCATATTTAGTATTGCTATAGCTGAATTTTAATAAACTGAAATTAAAGATGGGACAGTAGGAAGAGTGAGACATGAAAACTGAGCTACTGGGTTTTTTTGCTTTAAAGCGCTTGCTAGTTCTTAATTTTTAACACAAGGAAGGACCTCCAGGCATGGCAGGTATCATAGTGTGGTGGGTACTCTCCAAAACATAATGAAGTAAAAAATGAATACTTCTCTTTCTTCCAAATAGATTTCAATTAAAACATGAAATAATAATAATAAAAAAGACCAGATCGAGGCATGAACAGCATTGCTTTGTGAAAGCTTGGTGGTTTAATACAAAGCATCTCCATTTTTTTCCAGCAGAAATATCTTGAGGCATTTTAGTCATGATTTTCAAATTAGTCAAATTTTCAAATTGGTGTCCCCCAGTAACTCACTGGGGAGCTGGATTGGAGGGCAAGTCTGAACTGAGGTATGGATCTCTTAGAAGAGAATGAGACATGGTGGAAGGACAGCCTGGGCTGATATCCAGTGTTAGATGGAAGTGAGGAAGGAAAGTCAAAGAAGAGCTGAATCCTGTGGGAAGGTCATTTCTCACCTATCAAAACAGAAAACTCAGGCTTCGAAACTGAGAGGCTGTCAATCTCCACATCAAATAATGCCATCCAACATAACCACAATAAAAAGCACCATCCTATTTGGATTTCTTATTGATTGGTGTTCTACAGTGAATGGGATTATTTTCTTCCTTGACCTCAGTTCAGGGAACAATTTAGAAGCTTTTCAAAATCTCTGCTTTGCTATTATTCAGAGACAGATTTGAATTTATTGGATAGACCTGTTTTGACAAATTTTTTTTTCTGATTTTTTTTTTTTAAATTTCCATCTTGCTTTTCTGTTCTCTCCCTCCTGTCCCAAGGTGGGTGTGAACCTCAGGCTGCCTGAGTGGCTTTTAAATGTTAAACAAAACACATCAGCTTGCCATGTATGTCTCAGCAGAAAGTCAATATGCAATCCAGGAGCAATCAAGTACCCAAGCACACAGGCTATAGAAAAAGGCTGTAAAAAATGAAGTGGCAATGCCTGAAAGTGGTTTCAGTAAAGGCTCTCTTGTAAACTTGCAGATGAAACCAACTTTAGCTAAGGAATTACAAAGGCTTTGATCAACCTGAACTAAATTTTGGTCTTACAAACCCAATATGCAGCTAAGCATAACTTTGAGCCATGCAGAGCACAAGTACCTTCCAGCAAGTTCATTGAAATTCTCGTAACAAAGATTTTGTGTAACCTTTGCAATTGTAAATCTTTGATGTGCTAAGAATTTTAGCTAATCCACTTCTCAATATCTTTACTGCTTCTATAAATAAAAATAGCGAGAAAAATATTGGTTGTTTAGCGGCACAGCTTTGAAAATCTTTACTTAATAAATAAACTCATTTCACATGTGTCACTGAACATGTGTTGGATAATGATTTTTATGACTACCAATCTCAGTAAGTGTGTCAATGAAGAAACATCTAAGTGAAGAACAACACATGCTATAAATTACCTTCCTCCACACACACACACACAAATGACTAAAAAATAATGTAGGTATCCCAGCAAAGATTTTAACCTCCATCCTATGAAAGTAGAAATGCTTTATTTCTTGTGAAAAATCCACAGAAATAAAATGACTAAAAATTACACAGACTTCAAAAATAATTTGTATAAAAATAAATAGTCCAGGGAAACGCTGCCTAATTTCACTCTTAAATAATTAACCCTGAGAAACACCTCTAGATCTGGGAATTGGGTTGTCACTGTCAATGCTTACAATGCTGAGGTGCAGAATGGACAGGAAATTGGTTCTGTGCTTACCAGTTCTTGCTCCTGAAGGATACAAGCAACTGTGTACTCAGGTACATGCTGAGGTACAAGGAAGTGATTTAATTTCTATTGAATAGTATTTTGTTTCTTCAAAGGAAATGGCCAAACTAATTCTACCCTAATTTGCCCAATAATCCAGACTTCTTAGAACACTTCCTCAGTCATGCAGTGCTCCTGGTGAAAGGGTGGGGAAAAGAAAGAAGGGACTCCAAGAACAAAAATCATTATGAAGAACTAGGATTTCCTATAAGGTCTACAAAAGATTTTGCAACAGAGTAGCACCTAGCAAGGTAATGATTTCCAATATATCTAACTTAAGGGACAAATCCTCTGATGACTTGCAAGCACTCTCACTACAGCTGAAGCTGCACTGGAGTCACACCATGACACAAAATGAGTGCTTATGAGCTCGTAGAATTAAAGGCTTATGAGCTGAAATGGAAAGCTGTTCAAATGCTAAAACTGTGTGAGGTGCATACCTGATATGGGTGGGTAGGTCAGTGCACCTGATTGGTTTTTAGTTTTTTAATTTAAAAAAACTTATTGACATTACAATGTCAAGATTCAATAAAAGAGACAAAGGGACTAATTCTGGGAAACAGGAGCGCGGGGTAAAAAAAGGACTTTTACCTGGAATGCAATCAGAGTTGCAAGCATTCAATTTTCCATTCAAAATTTAGAAAATAACTCAACTTCCAATCTTTGAAGGCTAATTACATCATCTGAAAAAGAACTCTCCAACACCTAGTACTGCATTTGCTTTCAGAGAGCACTGTCTTTATTTACAGCCTATACAATAACAAACAGATGTAAAGGTTTGGATCTACATTCTTACAAGATACACAATGAAAATCCACCTTTGTTCATTTTTAGGAGATGCCTTTATTTCTTTTTTCCACCATTTATTCCATGTCTGTTCCTTGTACAGAAAAATGAGTTGCATATTTTAGTTGGTCACTGCCTTGTCCACCCCAAATTTGCTTTACAGAACCCACCCCACAAATTCTGAGTGCAGTGATCTCTAAGAGAAGCCAGGCAGAGCAAGGGACACGATTCACTAAGTGAGTTGTGCAGATGATGGATCTGACAGCTCTCCTGGTCGGCTGACTGCCACCTCTAATGGAGCTGTGCCACCAAGACTGACCGATGGGCAAATATGATCATGGCAAGAAATATAACTCTTTTAAATAAACATTTTAAAAGATCACAGAATGAACTGAAAAATCCTCACCTGCCCATCATCATCCTCAGTGCCACAAAATAACTTTTAACTTGATGATATTAATATAAACACTCTCTTGAAGACTTTTGAAGCTCAAGATATTTGTGGAAAGGCCTCAGAAACACAAATCTCATTAAAATTGCCACTAGTTGTGAAGAAAGCTTTGTTAGTATGAGTCAGACTGTGAGTCAGCATTGCTGGTGTTGTTGCTAACACAACAAGGTGGTCTCAGCACAGAAGCAATGTGGGAACAAACAGCACTAGCAGCACAGTGATTATGGAGTGTAAACACTCATTATCAAGAGAAACTAGTACTGCTCCCAACTTTCTGGGCTTTGAATCTGCTTATTATGTGCAGCATTTGGACAAAAATACTGAAAAAGAAATATTTCTAAAATAATGGGTAATGTGTAAATTACAGAGTAGAAACATTTTAGACAACAAAATTCATATCCAGGAAACACCAATTTCTCATGCTTTCAGAATATGTAAATATTTTACACAGAGAAAAAAACCATTTAAATGCTCATAATTGCAATGGGTATTTATGCCCTGAATGCTTAGCTGGTTCAAGAACAGACATGTCGACAGACACACCCATTCAAAAGTAATTTCAAGAAATTATCTAGAACAGTAGCTATGATGGGAACAACGTTACTTGACAACAAGTATCATGGAAACTCCTACCAGCCCCAAACAAAGCCACTGCAAAAGAACAATTTCAGCATATTAAATCAGGACCTACAAGCAGTCATAGGCTCCAAATCACCTACAAATCATGATTATCTGTCCCAGAATTACACAGCCATCTTACACACAAGCATAACCATTCTGGAACTCATGATTTTTTAAAGCCAAGTTCTGTCTCAGTGGCAGAATTTAATCTCTCTTATTTATGGCTCTCCCAACTCCCCAAACAATTAGGTCACGATGGGAAGAAGAGGCATCGACACGAGGTTGATGTCTCTTCCCACGAACAGCATAGTGGGCACTCCCCCTCTCTGGTACCCCAGTGTCAGCCTGGCACTGCAAGGTCAGGGTGATTTGTAGTGCCAGGGGATTGCAGAAGCCTCAGGCAATTGTCAGAAGCCTTGACTTCCTACTAGAGCTCTCTGAATTATTTCCAAATTTACTACTACAGCAAACAGC
>JAOXXN010000205.1:15891783-15907586 GCA_026770055.1 Myrmophylax atrothorax
TTTCAGCAAGCTTTGGATAAACTAATAGGTGTGATTTCTGATAAGATGGTGGGAAACCCTCTTAAATTCACAGTAGCTTCCAAATTTCCAGTAAATGAAAGTGAGTGGGAGTTGCGTGCCTGAGTCCCCATTTGAGCTTTTGAACCCTCCTTTATTACAAAAAACGCTTGTCAGCACAGAACATCAGGAGAGAAGCATGCAAGATGCTTCACCTCTGCTCTAATGGGTCTCCTCCAGATGGGTTTGCTCTCTCCTCTTTCATTCACTTTCCTACTCGTTTCCTTGCTCAGCCAAGCATTTTCTCCAGTTCCTCCTCCAATCTTAATCTCTCTGACAAGCTGTTTGCTACTGTTTCCACCAGTGGATCCAGGAGCTATTGCTCTGCTAAGCAAGAAAAACCATCATTCTCAGTTCCTAGACTTTTCCTTCTACTTTTTTCAGCTCTTCTGATGTGATATTGTCTAATCTGATTTTGAATTGGGATCAGAAAGTGAATCCCTGAGAGCAAAGGAGACAGGCTGTTTTCCAGTGCATTGTCCATCCATATGTCAACCTCAAAAAAGCTGTTACAGGGAAGAGACTCGGCACCCCATAGTTCTGGGCAGTAATTTGCAGGGATGATGAATCTTTGCTCTCCTAACCTGTAGGAGTTGTGAAGGGTTGGAGTAGAGTGTCAAGGACCTAAGCAAACCACAGGGGCTCTTCAGCCCCTCCTCCTTTCCCTGGAGTTTGACTGCTTGTGCTCCAAGCCAGCCCGGACGTGGGTCTGACTGATACATAAGGAACTACACAGAAAAGCTGTGAGCAGCTTTCACATCTCTCAGGCTTTTTTCACAGTCTCCCTGGCTTTGCCTGGGAGCTGCATGGCCAGTCTCATTCCTGGCTTGCTGATTGGGCCCCCCAGCCTGCACTTGGCCCTGCCTCACACCACTGACTGTGACACACACTGGTTGCCATCACCAGACTTGCTCTGCTCATCCTGCTGGGACACTGCACAACATGCCTTGCGCCCATGTGGGTGAGGATCCTACCCCTGCCTACCTGGCACACCCAAGCTCAGATGCCCTGGCAGAGCAGTTCAGTCTGAGCAAGGCTGGCTCTAAGCTCAACAGACAGATCATTGTGAAATTCAGCAGCCAAACACTTCATACCAAGGCAGTAAAAGCATCATTTATGAAAGGCTTATGACTCAGTCCAATTAGACACTTAGCAAAAGGAGCACCCCTAATAGCCCCATGGTTCCTTCCATTTAAAGCAAATTCAAGGCAGAACATGATCCCTGAACCAGACCCAAAGGCCAGTGAAATCAAAAGAAATATTCTGATTAGTCCCAGCGAGATCTAAATCAGTCTAGTTAAAACACTTTCCACAGATGCTTATGTAGGATTGACTCCCTTGTCAAAGAGGCACTGCAAAGAAAGCACATTTGTTATTCATTCTCCTTCTTTCTTAATCCCACCTCTTGTAAAGAGAACGCTTCCAGAGGTTTTAAGGACACTCTTTGTCAAAGGATCACTGGAGGTACCAGTGGAAGTTGAGGGATGGTTAATTAGACCAGGAGAATAAAGTTTTACTAAAAAATGCCCTTATGTGAGTGCTAATTTAACAGCTACTAGTTATTTTTCTCTGCTGGGAAGGTAGATGAAAAACAAGCTGAGAAAATAAAAGATAGAAGAAAATAACAGAGGAAAAACAGTATGAGGCTTATCAGTAGAAAATGTTAATTACACTTTAAAGCCCTTAGTCACCTAAGCTTCTGTTTACGATAGAAATAGAAACAGTTCAAATTATCTCTGCAGTTTTTTAAAACTGCAATTACACTTCTAGTTGTTACTTTTCTCTCATTATCTTTACTCTAACTGGAGAAATATCACGTACCTCTAAATTTGGGATAATGTTTTCTCACTTTTTACTTCATTTCTTGTGTGTGCATTGCAATGAACACACACTCAGAGGTGTGAGCAGCCATGTGAAACGCGAGCCAGCTCCCTGCAGCTGCTGGTGGCTGTTGAGCACTGATCAAACATGCTCCTACCAAAGGCTCAAGCTACAGGATATTGGAAATGAATCCTATGACCACACCCTTCCCAAGACATCATTGCCGACTCCTTCACAGCAGTGGCTGTCAAGGTGCAATGGGCAACAAAGAGGAGAACTTTGCAAAATGGCACAAACCAGTATCATCTCTCTATCCTGGACCATTAAAATAAATGGCTATACACCTATTTGTGCAATGAAATACATCAGGACTTTGCTACTGAATACAATGAGAGAAGGTGATGCCCACAACCTATAAAGTTGGCAAAAGCTGCAAACAAGTGTAATCTGTGCTCTAGGGCTGTGTTTTTGTATAACAGAAATAACAAGAGGTAGTCCCAGTTTTAAAAATGCTGTGGTCATTAACAAGGAACACAGTCTAAAGAAACAACTGAGCTTTTCTAAGATGCAACAAAGTAAAATTCCAAAGCAAGGGTAGTTTTGCAGTGCTAGATGGAAACTCATTGTAGGCTTTTACTTTTGGTAGTCATAAGCAAAGCAAGATGAAATTCTGTCCAGCTATGAATGCATTTGATTGCTTTGCTAAAACTCCTCGCTAGAGGAAATGGCTTTTGGCTTTGCAGACTATCAAATTTCTTGAGAACTTTCCTTTGTAAGCTGAAGTTCTGTCTGAAATGAAAGGCACAAACTTTGGTGTGAACTCTGATTTTTATTATTTAACTTGCTTTCCAGCCATTCTCCTTACATTTCTTTCTCCTCCTCTCAGTCATGCTATTAAGCATCCCATCATTGCAACAGCCCTTCTTAAGTGCAAAAAGTAATTCATGCATACAAAAATAAACTGTGTCTAAATCATGTCTGCATAAGAGCCAATCATCACAGGACCTAAAAAAACACTACCAGCAAAGCTGCATTTTAACTGGAAACTGCTCAGCTTCCATGTTCACCAGAACAGCCAGGTGAATCCACCTAGATCCAGGGCTAGAGGAAAATCAGTCACTCCTGCATGTGCAAAGGTTTGCTGCAGAATAGGGTGATTGCCCATGAGGACATAGGAGATTGCAGATCTTCTAAACAGTTCTCCAGAGAGCACTTTCCTCTACAAAGAAGGGGGAAACCAGTGCTAGGTTCTAATTGGGGGTGCAGAAGAAGCAGAAATGCTGTCTCCCTGTTGCTTCAGAAGGTGACCACAGAGTGCTCCCTGCACAGAGAGGGCTGCTCCTGGCACCACAGCCCTGCAGCAGAGAGGTCACATCAGGAATACCCTTGGCAGCACAAAATCACTGTGCTCATGGCACAAGGAGGGCACTCCCACCACCCACAAGTGTGGATGGCTAAGCCAAAACATACACCTTCACAGCACAGCAGACTTTACCTTGTTATTTTTGTGGGTTTCATTGACAGCCACAGATACACAGTTTTATTTGTGGCACTACTGCCACTGAACTTGCCCCAGGGAATAAAAGGAGGTCTCAGCATCATATCTCTCTGCCTCAATCAGTTAGTGTGGGAACAGCTGCTGGACCTCAAAAAGCTAATACCCATTTGATGATTCCATACAATAGCCTCAGAAATGGGTATTTCCATGGCAATGGACAGGAACAAGGCATATGTGCACTGAGTGAAACCAAAGCCCCTTGTGCTGCAGGCTGCTGTGAGGATTTTGCATGAAATATTAAAAAAGAAGCTTTCATGCCTGGAGTACTTACTGGGTCACCTCGGCCTCCAGCTATCCTGCCAGCTCAGTCCTCTCCTTGGGATGTAATTAAATAAGAGCAAAATGGTATGAACCTGCTAATGACTTCACATTGCCCAGAAGGAAATCACTGAATAATGCTGGGACGCTTGCTCTGATTAGAAATAGAACTTGCTTGATTGAGGTACTTCATTTGGCAGTGAGACCAACAGTATATAAGCAGTGGAACTGAATAGCATTAAAGGAAAACCATCTCAGAATATGCTCTTGCAAAAAAAGATTAGTGAAGGGTAAAAGGCTCACAGACTATACACCCACATCCTTCTTAAAGACCTACAGACAGTCTGGCTGGTGTTTTGAGCTAAGCTGACTGGAGTTATCTGGAGCTACATCAACAGGGCTCAGAGCAGGGGCCCAATTCTGAAGGACAGAAATCATAGTTTGTTCCATCAACATGTTCTGTGAAGCTGCTTTCAGAGTCAAGCTCAAAATATTCATAAATTAGTAGAAAAATCTCTTTTGGGGCAAGGTTATTTGATCTTTGCATATTGTAGGATTTGCTCTATTGTCTGTTGTCACACCTGGTGCTGGGCCCTATGGCAGAAGGATGAGATGAACATAGTCCAAATTCTGTTCTGAACTTGTGCTCTAGCACAAGCAAACCCCAAACTCATCTGCTGAGAAGATACATTTACTTAAAAACCCCATGAAAAGTAAATGAAATGGTTTTCATAGCTCTTTTTTGGGTCCATAATATTCTTTTGAATCACATAAAAGTAAGGTTTTTCATCAACTTTGATCACAAAAGACACTAAGGCTAAAACTGTGGTGGAAAGAGGTTCCGCTTTGCATACAGATGAAAGAACACCTGTATCTTCAGTTTAGATCATGCAAGCTCCTGATCACATCACATCTAAAGCCTGTAGTTTAATCACAGGATCTCCACACCTTGCTCAGCCCAAGCTTCATTGCTTTCTCTCTGTCCCAAGTCTCTGGGGCAACCACCATCAAGTACTGAGCCCATGAAGCTGCTGTATCCTTAACCTGCACATGAGTTCTTCTTCTAGAGTCTCCAGCATATGATCTCATGTGTTTATCACAAGCAGCTGCTCTTTAGAGCCCTGCACTCCTGCAGAGCTGCTGCACCAGGACCACCACTGGTACCCAATCTTCCCCTTACATTTGTCATTCAGCTGTCCCTTTTCCTGACAGCCACAAGTGGCTTTCTCAACTGTTAATGGTGGAATTTGGTAATAAAGTGCATGTTATTTGATTCTCAACAGGCAATTAGATTTTCCCATTTCATTTTTAGAGCTTTAACTGCCAGACTTGACACTAATGTGAATCAACCAACATCCCACTCTGCTATGCCACTATCATTAATGCCAGTGCAATGTGCACAATAATTTTGATATAATATATCACTGGCAGCTCATTTCCATATTAGTCACCTTTTTTTAGCCCCAGATTTGTCCTGTGGTAGGATCACACATTCCCTAATTAACACCTTCTTTCTGTGGTTACTAATGAGTCTGTTGATAAAACTTCTCCCGGCTGCCTCTATTATAATAAAGTCTTGTGGGTATATCCAGCTCCAACTGTCTGCTTTAATTAAGACACAGATGTCACTGACTCTTACTTAACACTTAACAAACACAGTCCCCTGGATGATAAGTGAAGAAGGAAAATGGTTTGTCTTTTGATTCTTTCTTCATTATGTATAGCAGGACTCTGGAAAACAGCTAGGATAAGGGCCTGGGAAGTGAGAATGATACCTGAAACAGCAGCACCTGGGGAAAAGTCAGCTTTGGAGTTTTTTAAAGAAAAATGGAGCTAAGGTAGAACCAGTGGGATTCATCCAACAGTGAATTTATAGATGGTACAGAGGCAAAAATTATTTACAAAGAAGGTTTAAAGAAACCACAGGAGAAAGCAACACTGACATTCAACAAGGCTTGTCAGGTTCACCTATGACTCTTCCTGCAGCTCCCCCAGAAATTAGAAGCAGTTGAATTTGTTTCATATTTTGAGGACAATCTGATCCAAAACCTATCAAAGAAGAGTATTTCTTTTAGCTCTCATAGAGTCATAGAAAGGTGGGGGTAGGAAGGGACCTAGATCATGGCAGGGATACCTTTGATTAGATCAGGTTGCTCAGAGCTCCAGCCAACCTGGCCTTGAACACTTCCAGGGAAGGGGCACCTCCCTTGACCTGCTGGCCACATCTCTTTTGAAGCCCAGTTCTTCAAAAAGGTGAGTGTTACCTATGTATCTGTTAACGGTTATAATTTGATTTCAAATGGCTTGGAACTGAAACCGTGGAAGATCTTCACATAAGAGATGCTGTGGTGGACATTGACAAATGTGGTGCCCTGTGGTTTGGCCTGAGACTTGACTTGTTTGACTGTGCATAATAAAAGACTTCAAGCTGAAGAAATGGTTTAGAAGGAAAGACATGATAGTATCAAGAAAGCCATTAACAACAGGAAGTATCAAGAACCTGAAAAACTGAAGCAAAGCAAATCAGAGTAGGAAATCATTGCTCTAAAACCCCAGTCACTTCATCAGACCAGCTGTCCCTTTGCTTACACACTTGGAGGAAGTGACTCTTGGCAAAGGAAAGAAAAGCTTCACTTCCATAAATAATCCAATTTTAAGGGGCAGATCATCACATCTGGACTTAAGACAGTAAGTGACAGGGGCTATAAACTGGAAAATAAAAGATTTTGTGGCCTTTGCATCCTGTAGGCAGGATAAATCCTTCCAATTACACAAGATCCTAGCTAAAGTCATTACTTGCTGTTCAGAAGTCTTACAGCATTTCTTATTCTTTGCTAAATTTATCACACTAAATCCCATCCCTATGATCAAAGTCTTCTGGGATACAGAAGCTAAAAGACATAAAAGTGCTTTGATTCAAGGGGATTCTATGATGAAAACAGGCTTCAGTAGTACAACCTCTTAATTGTTACCATAACTCAGCATGATGCTCTATCTCAATGTCATCAGCAACAACTACTTCTCAATAGAAAATACTGATTTAGGGTATTCACCCATTATCACATGCATTTGCAGGTATTGTTGAGAATCAGAGCTCCTTCAAAATAATTAATTTTCAAACTACTGTGACTTTACTGAATAGAGATTCTTCTATAGTACATCTTACCACCATACCCAAAGAGTACAAGACACCTGCATGGCAATACTTCACATTTTAAATAGTAAGGTTGGCTTCCCAGTGTAGGTCCTGTTAAAAATCAATTGAATCAATTGGAAACAATAGAGGAGTTAATGTATTTTTTTATTTTCCCTGGTAGTTCTGGAAACATTCAAGGAATACAATACCAGCTGAGGGGAGAGAGCAGCAATCAACAACATAAAAATCAGCCTGTCAGTCTAAGATACTTGTCTATCGATCACCTCCATAGCCAGACAGTATGTTCAATATCAAATTCCAAATACTAATCCAGATAGGCATTCCCTAGTTGTGCTATTGCTTTCCTTTGGGGTGCATCCCTGACAATTTTAATGGATATTTTAATTACCTTAATTTTGCAGGACTTTCTTCATTTCTATACGTATTTCAAATAGGAGAGACAGGACCACACAGTGCAAAGGCTTTTACTTTTTTACGAGAAGGGGCAAATTTCAATGTGGCACATTTCTTTATCTAGGGAGAAATTAAGTTTATTTGCTATAGACCTACCAAACACTTTCCTTCAAACCATTCTGCAAAGCTACTCCCTACAAGTCCTTCCTTTCCACATCATCTCCCCAGGAGTATCAAACAGCTCCCCAGGAGTCTGCACAAATATTTTGATCTGACAGGACCTGTCAACAATGTCACACAGAGTCTGTAAAAAGCGGCACTGTGGTAGGAGGCTCTTCACTCCCTGGAACGTAAAGCTGGGCCTATCTTGACACGTCTTGCTCTCTGAGGACCTCAATGACCCAGAGAGACAGCCACAGGGTTTATCCTGCCCACACACCCCAAAAGTTTGCTGCAAAGAACAGGTTGAAACCATTGCAGCAAAGCCCTTAAGAGTCAGCTTAGGAGTTGCTTTCCTTCAGCCATTAACGTTCTGCCTAAGACAGCAGGCCCTCCCTGTCTTTTTCAACTGCACCAGCAATTTTTCTGTGCTCAAGTTACACCTCTTTATTGTTTTTTAAACCGTATCCCTTTCCAGCAGGCATCCTAGTAGGTGATATTCCCCGTGCCTGTGTCTCCTTCAGTGTAAATACAGAATATCTTAGTGTCAAACTGCTAATTATGCCACTATTACCGAGCTATGGATAACAGTAGAACTTCAACTAAAGCTCAACCCTTCTTCATGATCCTTCAAGCACAATTTCTGAACAACTGCATTACCCCAATAAGTGCCTGAGTTTGATGAGACACAGGAGGGAATTAAAAAGTGATTTCTCCCCCGTCACAGTGGGAGGAAGAAGCCAAACCTCTGTGGTGTGGAAAATCTACTTTTCGATTTCTAAAATGTGATCTCTAGAAGTAACACCCACCTAACAGCTTCTGGATGCCAGAAGGAAAACAGTTAAGGATTTTCTGAGCACAATTAAGGACACACATAGCCCAGCACTGTTGAAACTCCAGGAAGTGATCAGAGCCTGCACTTCCAAAGAGCTGCACGCCTCTCCAGGAGGGAGCCCAGGAGACCCAGCAACTGTGTCCTGCAGGTGCACTACTGGAATTCTTTATCCTCTCACCACTATTTGTTAAATATTACAACAAAAGTGAAACTTTTGTTTCTTGTACCAAACTAAAGAAGTTTATCATGACCCGCTTGAGCCCACTACAATCTGAGCCCAGAGAGTTTGGAGAAGGAACATAGCTCAGATTTGGTAACAATTTTGGGAATGGTGTACCAGTTACTACAGCATTTTGGGCACACAGACCCTCATGATGCTTCCAGTAACAAACAATACTCACAACAGTATTTTCCCTCACAGATCTAAAAGCCTTATCAAGGCAATTACTATCCCAGCTTTGGGTTTGGGGAAGAAAGGCACTGAGTACTGAGGACCAACATTTCAAAACTTGATTTTTGCAGTGCTCCTGTGTTTTCCATGTTCAAGAGTCCAGCCAGAGCTAACAGACCTCATCTAACAGAAGCACCAATTACATACAAGTCCCACTGAATCATTGGGAGCTGAAGGTTATCAGCATTTCTAAAAAATTAATTAAGGGGAACAAAACGAATTTGCTGCAATAATTTGGACACAAAAATAACAGATTGCTTTGGAAAAACCATGGTCCACCTCTCATTCAAGGTCACACAGTACAGATATTGCACAAGAGGGACCTATGCCAAGGTCACCCACTAGTGTACAAAGGGTATCTATATATGTATACACACATACTTATGTAGTAGAATGACATGGAAACTGGGCTAATGATTCAGACACGGGCTTTGCACTATTACATCTCTTGTGCACTGATGAAGCATCATCATCTTTTCATAATCATCCATACCCCTGCAGACTCTGGAGTATAACAGCAATATTTATGAGGCCAGTTAGGAAATACACATGGGCTCCTTTTCCGAGTTACGAAAATCAAACTAACCACACACTGGCTTTGTCTAATGGCTTCTTTGAAGCATGAAGAAACGTAAGAGGAGGAGAGACAAATCTTTAAACTAGGCTGAAAAGAGAGACAACATAGTTTATATATACAAGTATGGTTTTCTGGTAGCTAGCAACAAAAATCTCAGACCCAAGCACCTGAAAACCAGAGTTCTTCCCATTAGTGATATTTCCTGATGAGTCTGCTCCAGGTATAATTGTTTCTACACAAGCAGTGCCTCTGTGAAATAGGATTTGCCAATCAGATCGCTGATGAAAAGCAAAGCAAGCAGTTACTGATTTAAGTTCCTGAACGTGGCATTTTCAGACAAATATCATGGAAATTTTGAATGTAGAAAAATTAATACTGAAGGTCAGGTGGAATAAAGAAATACTAAGAAAATGCTTCTGGAATACATGGTAAGCTTTCAACAAAATTGTCCACTTTACAAAGGAGGAAAGCATAACTTTCTTCTCAAGATACACATTAATGAAGGATAAAAGGCTTTTTATTCAAGAAGCCATTAAAGTTTCGTAAAAACAAAACTTCCCAAACACGGCCTGCTCCCCATGCATGCAATGCCTTACTCCTAATAAAAGTGTAGTGCCTTGCATCAATAAAAGAATTCTCTGCCAGTTTAATGAAACGGATTAAATGCATTCTCCAGTGTTAAAACGCTTTTCCTTTTTGTCAGAAGAGCTCTCTTCCCACTTGCTCTTTCAATAAAACGTGGCAAGAAGCAACATGAACAGTGCAGCAGCACACTGTGGTGCTGGGCTGTGCCCAGAAATGAGTATTCCATCAACGCCCACTCCCAAAGGCAGAGAGACAAAGATTTCCGTGATCAAAACCCCTTCCTGGCTGCGTCTGGCACAACAAAATCTCCACATCCCTCTTGTCTGGCACTCTCGAGGCTCAGCTTGGCAGGCAGCCGGCACAGAGCTCAGCAGTCCCTCACCATGGCATTAGCCCTCCCATGTCCCCATCAGACACAGCACAGGTGAGCTCAGACAGGGCACGGGACCTTCTCACAGGCACCACAGGAGACAGGTGAGTTCCATTCACATTTCACCTCCCCACAGGGTAAAAGGTGAAATTAGGGAGCCTCAGTCATCCTGCACTCCCCTAAGCCCCCCAAAACTCCACCATGGCCCCAGAGATGATTTTTAACATTCACAGATTTTTCTGCTCACTGAAGAGACTAGGACAAATTATGAGCAACTCTCTTCCATGACTGCTGCCTGCAAAAGTGTTTAAAATTTGGGAATAGAGTTTTGAAAACTGGTTTCCAAGTTGACGTCATTTAAAAAAAAAAATTGAAATTAAGGTTTAAATGCAAGAACAGCTTTATCACATAAAATGACATTTACTTGCACTGGCAGTGGTACTTACCAGTAATCAGTGGCACAGGTGGATAACTAAGAATTGTTCCTATTTACAGAGAAATAGAGCAGTATCTATTATCAGAAATCGTCAAATGTAATTAAAACATCACATTTACTTAAAGACCTTAGTTTCCTTTCCTTTTAATTGTGCTTTGACCTAAAATAAAAAATTTTGGTGCTTGGAAAAGCATTTGTATATTTTGAAGCTAGTATAGCTCCAAGCAGGCCACCTTTCCTAGTTATGCCATATTGATTTCTGTCAGTGCACTTCGTTTTCCAGAACACGTCATCTCAGTTGTTTAAGTTTTACCTGGAGTTCTGCACTGTTTGAGGCAGCTGCTGAAACTTTGTACCCAAACTGATGTAATTAGTTGAGAAACTCTGCTTCTTTCTTCCCAGTTTTAAACCCTCAAGGATGCCAAGAAAAGGTTACAAACAGAGCTCGCGTGCAAGCTGAAAGTTCAGAAGCAGAAAGGCTCCTCACGACCAGGTGAGCACTAATCACTGCCTGTAATGGCCCACACACCCACAGACTGCTCTGCACTTTGGAAATACCAGTTTGCACCAAGCAGAGCTGCAGAAACTAGAGGTTCCTGATTATTAGAGAGGACAAAGAGTGCCAAAGTCTATTTAGCAGAGAAACTGATCACAAATGAGTCTCGGAAGTTGTTGGGCTGGAGATTCAGATGCCCCTTTACTTTGTTTTTGCCTTCAAAACTAACTCAAAGCTTCATCTGATGTTTTCACAAAGGTTATTCCCTCTGGAAATCAACTGCTCTGCTGAAGCTGTCTGAACAATTACTGTGGTCCTGAGAAGGACTGCTGGAAACTGCTGTTACTGAGGCTGCCTCTGAGATGGTTGCTGTGGTTTCCATCCCAAGAAACCTCCTCATTCCCTTTTATGTGTTCTGTTTGCTCCCTTGCCATTTATACCTGCTTTTCTTTACCTGGCAAAGTTGGTTTGTTCCCACCACCAGTCCTCTGTCTGCTGCAGCCTTTTGAATGTGTGTATGGCTGGGATAGTCCCTGCAGCTGTCCCAGAGGAGGTGCCCTTTCTAAGAACAAGTCTCTGACAGCTCTGAACTCAGTTTACCTATGATGGAAGATCAACATATATTGTTCATAGAGGGAATTTCTTTGGCAGAGAAATCTCAGAGGTTTTCAAACTTTCTTTATTCTTTTGACCACTCAACCTTTTAGATTTCACTATATTTTTCACTCTCAAACGGAGACATCAATTTTCAGTCAATTCTTTGCAATATTCTAAAAAGAGAAACAAAATACTGTAAACTGTAAACAAACCTTAAAATTACCACCATGCAAACTAACAAATCTTTTCACTCATGTCTGCAAGTCACTATGTGATCTTGGGAACCACAGACAAACAGCCATACTCTTTCATTAGTCAGTATAAGTTGAAATGGCAATACTGTCTCAAATTTCCTTACCAAAAAACCGAATTTACTTGCAGTTTCCTACCTTCTAATGAGCAACATATATTTAACCACATTTTACCTAAGTTCCCAAGCCCATAATTGCTAATAAATCCCTAGGTTTTTACTGTACCATCCAAAATATTAGCCAAATGTAGTAAGGGTTGAAAGCATCCCCGTGTCTCCCAGGCAGTACCAGCACCACGCTGGATATTACGGCAGGAATGTGCTGCATGGCCAATGAGCTGGCACGTGTTTGCACAAACGTTCTACAAAGTGTCACATTCAAAGTACTTCAGGTAAACGGTCTTGCACGTGCCAGGTTTCCAGATCTCTACAGCATCTTCCTTCTAAATGTATTGAGGCCCATTTTCCTGCTCCAAAACCCAAAGGCTTGTGACTAGGCAGCAACCTGAAGGCAGCAGAGGCTGATATATCATGCCAGGTAATTTTTTTCCTTTTTCATTAAAATAGAAATTTTTTTTACACATTCTAGTACTATTTCATCCAAATAATTGTTACCATTTGGAATACAGCCTCATGTGACAGGCTCATTAGCCCAAGAGCAAAGCCAGCAAGTTCAGAATAACACAGTGGAGTGTGAGTTGCTTTTCTCTGCGGATGCTACAAAAAATAAGCCCAAATCCTGACCCTAATATGCATCCAAATTTAACTGAAGAAACCTTTCTCCAGATCAGAAGCTCTTGAATAGCCTGCATTGTAGGATTGGATCATAGCAGCAGATCAGCAATTTCCTCTCTTTTTGTGCTTCTTTACAGAGAAGCCCAAGAAAAAGCCCAGCAAAGACTCAGAACACCAGTTTGTCCCCCCAGCCCTCACCTGTGGGGGTGGCTCCTGTGCATCTCCTCCTGCTGCCCCAGGAGAAGGGCATTTTTGCATTTGAATTGGGGAACACTTTGCCACTGATCTTGTGCTATGTTTGTCTCCTAAAAAAATTACAATGTGAATGGCTCCAGCTGTCTGATGCCTTGGATTGGTGGCAGGGAAGTAAAGATATGAGCTGGTTCGAAGACACTCAAAAAAGCGTGTGAATACTATGGTAAAAAAGGATTAGATAGTGTCTTCATTAATTACAAAAAAATTAATTCAACGAATCACTGCCTAGGCAGAGCAGCATTTCAAAAGATCAGATATATAGTTTATTCTTGAGAATTACAAATAACCATTACATCTTAAGGCAGAGCTTTTCAATGCCTTAACTAGAAAAATGAGATTAATTGCATGTTACCTGGACCTGTGGAGAAACAGAGATGTTATAAGTAATTATCATAATGATAACTACTCTTTCCATCTGTGAGGTAAGGCTGAGGTTACATTCCTCCTTCTAGTTGAACTATATTTGACTCTAGAAATAACCTACCAACATTTCTCTGAACATCCATCCAAACTTGCAATTAATTTCTAGAAGGAGGTAACGAGGTTTAAGAGAAAAGAAGAGCAAACATGCAAACCAACAGTCTAAAGCTTCTATAACAGCCAAGTAGACCAGATCATAAATCAGAGTTGTTTTGGCAGGAAGTCTCTACTGCTCCTCCCTGGCCAGGGTAGAGTTAAAAATGCCCAGCATGGTCTCAGGATTTCAAACTCCACAGAACGACAAAGAAGAGTCACTAACAAGGCCTTATACAGACAAACAAAAGTTTCTCCTGCATCCCTCAGTGAAATGTAAAAAAAAAAAAAAAAAAGAAAGAAAGAAAACTAAACCACCCATCTGGTAAACTAGATTGCCAAGAGAAAACAAGCACAGCTTTTCACTTCTCTGAATTTATCAATGAGCAATGAATTTTTGAAGAACTGCTTGATCTGCCAAATCATATCTGCAACAATACACAAATTTCAGGATGTCTGAGGTCAAATGAAAGACTGCATGTCAGTGGCTTTTAGCTCAGGTTTTGAGGATATACTGGTCTAAAGTGACACCAGCACACAGGCAGTAGACAGAAAAAAAGAAGATAAAAAAGGAAAAACCCGAAGTACAGAAATAATGCATTTTCTGCAAAACACTCCACCTAATATGATTTAACAGCAGCAATGAAAATAGTGAACTTGCCATCAAGGAAAGGCCTCACAGGTCCAGTTTATATTCAATACAAGAATAATGAGTGTGATTTCACTTCTGTGCTCTCTACACAGAGATCTATGGCTTATCATCTATTATATCTTTAATATAAAACAAACTATTTTCATTCTTACAGGCTTTCTCCTCAAGCTACTCTATGTATAAGATATTTTTAGACTTATAATTTAATCATATGAACAGATTTTGCCAATGGATGTTCAAACCCTATGATGACATACTTTTAAATTGTAGCTTTAAACAGCTCCAAGAAATGTTTATCCTGACAATGAAGAGTTTAAGCCATGCACAATTTATTTTTATCTTACTGGTATAACAAGGGCAGGTAAAGGGGATGTTAACTATTTTCACATTAATTATAAATACTGCATTACACACAGGCTGCATCTTGAGCTTTCCAGGGTCCTGAGATCTCCCTATGTGCTTGTAACCCAGAAATTTTACCTTGCTTTATGTTGCTTCAAATCAATCTTAGGAAACTGTTTTTTCCTGCTTACTCTTCTTATATAGGCTCCAATCACTCAAGCAAAATAGTTTTGTTTAAGTTTGTTCTTCATCGTTTACTGTATTCTGATCAATCCTATTGGGATTCAGTTCCATAACTAGGACATACCACCTAACCTCGGAGATAGGCTAAGTTGTAACAGTTTCATTAAAGGAAAAAAGCCACCCACCAACATATAAACCAGGATTATATAGAGTCTGAGCACTGCTCCACAGAAACTCCATGACCTGTTGTGGAAACGTGTTCAGCGGCCTTGATGCTGGCTCTGATCACCTTTGAGAAAAAAGCAGAAAGGTTTAAAGTGTTTGGCACAATCCTCTGCAAATGCATTTGTACACATCAAAATGAAGTCAGGACAAAGGCTGGTATTTTTTCATTCACTGGGAAAATGCCAGCTCTGTTTCTAAAGGGGCAGGTTGAACAAGTGGACTTTACAGTCCAGCAGATATTTGTAAGATACTCCACGTGCCTCGGGGCTCCTGCAGGATCTGAACTTCAACTGTTTAGTCTCAGGATTTATTGCATAAAAATGCATCATGAACCAACATCAGTCATAAGTTTACATTTTCTTCCTCACCACGCCAACAAAACTCCCCAGCAGGAGCTTGGGATACAGGCTCCTTTATCAGCAGCTGCAGCTAATTGCCAGCTGCAAGCCAGAAGGGATGTCACCTCTAATTGCCCAGACCCTGCCATACTGAACACATCTGGGCAATCAGACCTCGAGGTGAGTCTCTGCAGCTCACAGAGGAAAAAAACCTTCAGATTTTCAATGTACATTGACCTGTGAGCTATGACTATTGCTCTCATTATTTATTAACTTATTAGCAGTTAATTACTGCTACTTCTCTCTCACGCTAAGGGTGAATGCAAGGCACTGCTAATAACAAGTGCTCTTTCAGAATTTTCCATGTTGAAAACACTTGACAAATGCTATCTGAGCCTCACATGGACAGTGTACTATGAAGGCAATAGGAAATACTTTTATCTTCTTATGCCTCGTGCTGGGAATCACATCAATGATTCCCACATGCTGTGAAGACCCCAACTGTTCTCTTTCTTCCTTTTATACATGTAGCCAGCTGTCTGGATACCTGAGGTCTCAAG